>KK121891.1:0-49275 GCA_000611955.2 Stegodyphus mimosarum | reverse complement strand
CCTTCTCCTCAAGACCTTTTACAATCACCTGCGAGGAGAGAAAGGGAGGCATAAAAAATAATCACGAAACATAAGCAAATAAATAAAATAAAGGAAAAGGGGGGATGAAAGAAAGAGAGTGTATAATATTTTTCTGCATTAGCTAAAGTTGAAGGCGTTTGCAGAAAGAACTGCGAGGAGCAACCAATCGATAAGCTGCATCGTCATCAAGTGGAGAAAGCGAAATAGAAGAGAGAGAGAAAGACAGAGTGAATAATTCATAGTGGTGGCTGCTGCAGAAAGAACCAACCATATCCTGGGGAAAAGTACACAGTCTGCCAATAGGCAGGGACACATGGAAGCCTAATGGCTTTATTTGCAGGTCGCATAGACAATGACTGTGCACTCCGAGGGTTCAAAAGTTATATGACAGAAGGCGGGGATACAATTTTATTTACTCTCGTCATTGCTCCAATATAATGCCAGATAAACCATCCTTGTTTCCGCGCCGAATAAAGACAACAGATTTACCAAATTAGCTACCGTTCACGGTTCTTACGCGGCAACAGAAGGCAGACCTAAATCAAATGGTTATGCTGATTCACAAAGCATAGAAACTGTTTAAAACATTTTGATCGGTAGAAAATAATTTAAACCTTCATAAAAACACATCATTACGGCCAAATGTCAAATTTGGACGAGCACACTTTGCAAAGACCATGTAGCGTGTGAATTTAGCCTGTAAGGTAAAACAAGAAAGTAGAGTTAGCGATCTTGGGTGAAGGACCTGGCCTGGAATTCATTCACTGATTTGTTGGCAGAGTCTTCGAAAGCCCAGAAGAGGATTCATAGCTGGGATAGGCCATGCTACAATTAGTACAATTGATGCTCTGTGTAAATTAAACATATTAAAAGCAAAATATACTTTTATTATAAAACGAAATATATGTTTATTTAGATTTTAGTTGCTGAAACAACTGAGTTCGAAAATCGACGCCGTAGGCGGACGCCTATATTTGCAGCTAGGCCTGCCTAACGCTTTGATTCGCATTCAAATTTCAAATAAAAATTTTGCAGCATTTTTGGCATCAGGACACAAATCGCTTTGAGAAGCACGACATTCTCCAGATTAATTTTACTCCTTCGACTTACTGCTTGGTCAAATCATCAAATAAGCGCAAAAAATTGCATTTTACTCAAATTGAACATGTTGCACCGATCAGACCATCAACAGGCGGGAAATTTAGATCGGCCGATACATTTAAAAATAACCTTTTGGAAAAAGAAACTTTCCACGATGAATCAATCCAACGTAAGCTCATGAGCTCTAGGAACTAGTAAATGATAAACTTGGTAAATTTGAAAATATTTAACACACCATATGCTAATATTTAATTTAATACTTAAAGAACCCAATACTTAAGGACTGTGGTAATTTAAATTCTTTGGTGTTAAAAGATAAATAATGATCTCATATTTTAAATTTCGGTTAATTTATATCATGAAGTCCCCACCCCTTTTTTCCTTTTTTTTTTTTTGGAATAAGTATAAATTTTTACTAAATACAACTCTAGGGACCGGGTAACTTCCAAAACGTTTTGATCAAAATATGATTATATGCATTGAAAAGGTATATATAGTTGGAGGTATAGGTCTACGACCAGCGGTTACGAATATAAAGGCCGGGTAAGAACTTTTGTAAACAAGGTATATATAAGTACACCTCCAGTTTTTCTTATGCCATAAATAGACTCTCCCCCCCCCCGAAAAAAAAATTAATTATCACGTAAATGCACATGGTAAAAAAAATAGAACTGCATGTGCATAGAAGATGGGTTGTAGAGAAGATTAGCAAGAGATGATTGGTATCAATAGTACGTTTATCCATTATATTATAAGGCATTTTCTCACTCCTTTCTTCGTGCCTTCGCGGTGTAATTGGAAACATACTCGGCGCGCATTCGAGAGGGCCAGAGTTCGACTCCCGGCGAGGGCAATGCACATTTTTCATACCTCCTGCTTCGTAAAAAACCTAATGATTCTATAACATCATATCAAAATGTCTAATAGCAATATAATTTAATATTTGCAGCGATATAATTTAATAAACACTTATTTATTAAACCTGATTTCATGTTAAAACACCTATATATTTCTAATTTTAAAGAAGAAATATTGAAATTTATTATAACTTGAATTCTGGCCCCCTTCCCTTTCCGAAGGCTTTAACACTGAAGTGATATTAACACAAAGTAAAATTTTAATTAATATAAAAGAGAATTTTTATTGATTTTGGGGAATAAAGCAAGGAAAACTTGTTCTGTACGTTTAAAAGAAATTACTACATTTCCCCGTCGGTGCTCATGTAAAGTACATGAGCAGCTAGCATTGGAAGAACCGTGATTCGAATCTCGACAACGGTACCGTTGATTTTTCATGTTTCTTACTTCCTAAAAACCTATATGTTAGTATAATTTTAAACTGGATGAAAATGAATGCTTAAAATGTATATTTAGCATGGTTTTGGATAGAAATATTTACGCAGAATGAAATTCAGTTGGAGATTTTCCACACAGGCGCCGTTTGAAACTTTTAACCATCTTTTACATTAAAATAAACCGAGTAAAAAGAGATTTAGTTACTATTTTTTTTTTTTCTGTGTTGTTGTTACTTATGGCCACTTGTCTGACGATAGTCAGCCCAAGTCCAGGAAATTCCTCGTGGCAAGGAGCGCAAAATTACACCTAGTTGTTGGCAACAGCCTTGAGCACCTTACAGGTGACAGTGCGATTTGGCTCAGTTTCGCTCTCAAATTTGATGGAGAGCACTCCGAGGAGACGGGTCCAAGGCCCTCCCCCCTCTCCCTTCCACCGAATCACACGAGAGGACTTCCGGCTAGCCGCATATTTGGAGTGCGGCCATGTCGCACCGACTCTATACATTTACAAACATCCATGCCTACACCGGGATTCGAACCCAGGCCCTTTGGCACGGCAGTCAGCGATGCTAACCACTATACCGGTTGGGCGATCTTCTTACTATTTTTTTTAAACTTTTAAAATCAAGTATGATCCGAAAAAAATAAGGTACATGAACCATGTTAAACAGAATAGGATATATTCCTTAGGAAATTGTTTATTTCAAGGATTTAATTGAACACACTGAGAAACGTAACAGTTAAAAAACATAAAATTTGTTATCCATATTCTGGCCACTATAATGCTTATCGGTTATTTCTGTGAAATTTTAAATGATCTAGTGTAAATAAAAATTTGGTGGTTTCAAACAATAGTTATTTCAAAATAATTTGATGAAGTTTTTTGGATCGGTTTCAAAGTAAGTGACTGTTGCGAATAAAAGTATTTTTCTCTAGCTCGTTTAAATTTTCGTTGAGCAGACCTCTTTTTACATCATTCCTTTTTTTTTTCCTCGATATTCTCTACTAGCGAGTGTGGCTAAAGCAAAATTTAAAAGTTCTATATGCAGCTGAAAAGAGAATGCATGAAAACATTTCAGTATGAACGAAATCAGTTCATTCTTTCCAAACGACAACGAATTTGCAAATATATATATTGGTTGCCAAACCAGGAAACATAACCATTTGACTCTTCAGGTTAATACGTATACATACTACGTCAGGATTTAAATTTAATGAAACATAAAAAATTTTTCTCCATATCACTACATATCGTGTCAATGACGCTAACCCGAAACAGAAAAGTTGCCAATACCAGCTATTTATTTAAAATGCTAACATTAACCAAAAATTTTCAACATACAATGGCGTCTCATGCAATCGCGTGCTTTCTTCAACGTCAGAATATGACCGTATAATACAGGGTGCTTATAAAGTCCCGGACCCATTTTGATGTTGAATAACTCATAAAGCAATAATGATAGATTAAAATTAATAACATAAGTGGTTATCTGGACTCAAAAAGTTTCATGACCCTTGTCAATGAACTTTCACGTGTGCCCCCTTCGTCGTACGGAGAATATCGAGTAGATATTCAATTTCACGCCAGGTACCGGCGAGCATGTCGGCATCCACGGAGGCTATTGCGGTTGTCATTCTGGCTTTTAGGTCATCCATGTTCGACACTCTCCTTCTGTAAACGTTGTCCTTTACAAATCCCCAAAGGAAAAAGTCCAGCGGCGTTATATCATGTGATCTGGGTGGCCAAGGAATCGGACATCTTCCTGTAAAATGGTCATTCAAAGAACTACGAACGATGGTACCCCAATGAGGTGGTGCACCATCTTGTTGCAAAAAGACACGTGGCTGAAGCTCTTCTAGTTGTGGAAATACGAAGTTTTCCAACATGTCTAAGAATACGATAGATGAGACCGTCTTTTCTGTAAAAAAAAAAGGCCAATGACTCGGTCGTGCATTAGTCCACACCACACATTAACCTTTGGGAAATCCCTTTGTGCCTCACGGTATTCATGGGGGTTTTCAGATCCCCATATGCGCACATTATGGCGATTAACAAACAAAAGAGAGAAAAATGCTATTAATAAGCAGACGATATTTAGAAAAGTACAGATATATAGACTGGAAAATGAAATTATCTGAAATTAACCACACGCGCAGACGATATTTACAAAATTAAAGATATTCAAACTTGAAAAGGAAAATATATAAGTTATTCCATCCATAAATGCCATAAGTTTGTTTATATCTTCATTATTTTATGAGTTATTAAACATCAAAATGGATCCGGGACTTTATAAACACCCTGTATATTTAATGCGTGGTAATGTTATTTATATTTCATATTTTGTAAAACTTACAATTCTTTTATTGACAAAATTTGTTATTTGAAATGGATGAGCACTTTTCGGAATAAAACATTTTTATCTACAGCGCGCGAGACTGTTGCCACTCGGAAAAATGAGTGCGAAAATTAGAGCTTAATAATTATCTCGCCCGATTAAAGTCCTACGAAAATGAGAATGGTCGAAATGGCTTTACACGAATTTTTGGAATCCTGGAGTACCTCTTTCGAAACTGAACTCTTCGCCGTTCCGGAGGAGATGATGTCACAAACAACCAACCAGAAGACAGACGCGCCCAGATTGTTTGTTACGTAACTATCTCATTTATTTGCTCAGCCTTTGCAAAGACATTGTTGTCAAAAACTCTTCGAACAGAAAACGACGGGCATAACACTCCAGATGCAGACATTTTATAAGCAAAGCATTATTTTCAAGAGCAAATCGCACTAGACAAACAAGCAAACTGTATAATAAAAAATCCTCACCATAAACAATAATGCATCATTATTGCCATATGGCCTCCACAAGACATTGTTATGCTTTTTCATTCAATTCTTTAGGAATCATAAGCGATCTAATAAAAAGCTAACAGTCTCAGACAGAAAAGCAAAAATACGGAACTGACCGAATAAATAAAATCTTCCAGATCAACTTTTCATCAAAGATTTCAATTTTGTTTTTATTCCCCCATAATATCCCCCTCTAAGCAAACCATTACTATAAGAATGTGCGGTTGGGATTTACCAGCAACAGACGGTTTCTGAACTAACAGGTTCTGAGGCTTTGTCTTTTTTACGAATTCGAATTTGACAAGGAATAGAGGGAAGAGGGGGGAAAGTGTAGTTAGTCCTCACCCCCGTGCGGTAAAATTATTGGCTACGGACTTTTTACCGCCACATCTGCTGAAATAACAGGCTAATTTAGAAATGTATTTTACAGAACATCTTTGCAACAAGTACGCAAGTCCTTTAAGAACTGAAAAGAAAGAAATTTATCAGTTCTTTTTGAGAAGACTCGCAAAAAATATTCAGTTTTCCAGACAAACCCAGCTTGAGTGCTTTTGGCGGCCTAGGAGATCAGTACAATAGCTTTCAGTATAACTAAAAATTCACAATTCAAGGCGAAATAAAAATATACCTTCAATTCGTTACCGCTTGTTAAAACAAATCAACAGGTATACCTACCGAAAACAGCCGCGCCCAGGCCGACTACCTATATCGAATAAGATAGGAGCCAGCCCTGGCTCAAGCATGAAAGATATCGCTTTAAAGGGATTTTTTATTAACTATACCAACGCATAAATGTTTGCATACATTATCGCTTAGCCAAATATTATAAATTTCATCAATAAATTATAAAACACACTTTTTGCTGTATGTAAATAGTATAAAAAAGATCAAAAATACATCATTTTTAATTATATCTCTCCGAAATATTAATAAAAATTAAACAGATATAAATTATTCAGAAGCACTTGTAAATCACTTCTTTATAATGAATTTGTATTACCTCTAAGCTATTTCTTTACTAGCGGAAGAACCCAATGGCAGTTAAGTTAGATTCAGAGTAATGCATCTAACAACAGAGACAACAATACCGCTGTAATCCTTCTCTAATAACGGTGCAAAACATACGATTCATAGTCATGCATTTTTTAGTCTCATGCGATATGGAACCCAGATAAAAAATTTCGATAAAAAATAAGCTAATTCTCTCTCATTACATCAGCAACAATGGCAGGCAGTTTTTAATGATTTTCGTCTTTCTAATCAAATGTTCGTAAAAGCTCAAGTTCCATCCAATATTTCACCTATATTCAATTTTAGTCGATTAAATGTGGCAAAAAATTGGTCGTAATTGATCAGAAATCAATAACGCGAACAAACAAACAAACACACATTCTTTTATATATAGATAGATTTTGTAAAACTTACAAATTTTTGATTAAGAAACTCTACGATTTGAAAGCGAGCAGTGGCAACAGTTTCCGAAACAAAAATTTTTTTATCTCCAACGTGCGAGACTGTTGCCACTCGGAAAAATAAGTGCGAAAATGAGCGCTTTCAGAGTTCTTAATTAATAATTCGGCTAATACGAAGATGGGAACAGTCGAAATGTCTTCCCGCGAATTTTTGGAATCGCGAATAATGTATTTAATGTTTGGCAATGCTATTTTTATTTCATCGTAAAACTTCGAAATTTTTTATTAACAATCTCTAGGATTTGAAAACGAGCAGTGGCAACAACTTTCGAAATAAAGCAGATTTTCATCTCCAGCTCGCGAGACTGTTGCCACTCGAAAAAAATGAGGGCGTGAATTATCGTTTTTCCGAGTTTTTAATTAATATCTCTGATTTTAGCTACTTTTTTTTTTTTGGAAAAAAGTGGACGTCGAATCTTTTCCAGAATCCAGAAAAGAATCGCAGAAAGTTTGGCGACGATACAGTATAGTAGTGACTGAGTCATTAGAGGACAAACAAACAGATTTTCTTCTTTATATAAATTGTTGTGTGAGTACGGGTTCGTACTGGATTGAATGCACAAGTCGTTATAAAGTTTAATAAAATTTATTCTTTTCAGAAGAAATAAAACAAAATGCTGAAATATTTTCTCAGAGATATTCGTACAATATCACAATATCTCAAACGTTTGGCAAAAACTCAGTTCAAAACACATAAAATAATTCTATCTCACAGCGAAATCGCTACAATCAATAACAGCATTAAGTAAAGCAGTTCGCTTTTTACAGCTACAACTACAACAACAGCAGCAACAACTGAGATGAGGTGTTTCAATTCGGCTTTTATAAGCTTTTTAATTATCATTAGAACAATCTCGATTATATTTAAAACTACTGCCAATTATTTAGACGTGAAGTATGACTGCTTTCAGAAAAAAAAATCGATACAGATTCCTTTCCCCCCCCCACGTTCTCATTTTAGAAATACATGCACCTAACTCACGCACATTTTATACACACATTATTAATACTGAGTATTCTTCTTTAATTTTAGATTTTAAGTTTTTGAGCTTTCGACGTCAAAATTTTAAAAGAAATTGAAAGCGCACCGAAAAGTCTTTCTACATCACCTATAAGCATACATAGGGCAGGGAAAGATAAACTTCTTTAAAAAAAAAAGAAAATCTGAAAGATTTCAGATTTTAAATTACGTCCAAAGGCGCGTTTTTTTAACGTTTCGTGTGCTACCTTTTTTTATTAAATATCATGTACTAAGTACTCAAACCATAAAATTCAGTTCAAAATCAATATCGCAAAATCATTTTAAAATGAACATATCTTTAGAATTTCCGTAAATCTCGTGCGCTGGAGATAAAAATGTTTTTTTTTCCGTACAGTGTTGCCATTGCTCGCTTTGAAATCATTTAGTTTGTTAATCAGAAATTCGTTGAAATGTTACAAAACATAAAATCGATAATAAAGCAAATTTCAAATTCAAAATTAGGGCTTCCAGATGCCCATATTCGCAGTAGGATTACGTCATTCAAAATTCGATGGCTCTAGGTTTTATCACAATGCGAGAAACATGCATACATTTATGCAGATTTTTCATTTTTTAAAATTTAATGCAGAGCGATAACATTTAGTGGCAACAATTTGAAAAGTGATACGCCGTTTTTGTGTTTCCGACGCAAAATCGCAAAACGAAAGTAATAGTCCTTCGGGACTAAATCCCTTTGGACTAAAAATCGTTTCATCTAGCTAGTAATTCAAATAAATAAGTTATTGTATGAAATTTTGTAAGTAATTAAATATTTTTAATTGGGTAAATGTGTTCTGGAGGCATTACGTTTATCAAAGTAGGAAACAAAAAGAATCAGCAAAGCCTTCATCGGGATTTGAACTCTGGACCTCCTGACTGCTAGCTGAATGTGCTTCCAATTGCACCAGGAAGACACGTGGTAAGGAGGGAGAAAATGCCTTACAATTGATTTCACTTTCTTCCAATAATGCGTTGACTTACTCTGCTTTCTAACTTTGCGTTAAACGGCAAGTTGAGAAATGAAACTTTTTTCTGTCACATTTAGTTAGCTTAAAAGAGAATCTTTATCTTAAGAAAAAGTATCACCTGTCGTACCATTATTACTCGGAGGCAGCTGGCTAGCTGCATCGTGAAAAAGAATACTAACATTTTAAAAAGAAAAGATACAGTTGCTTTCTGCTGAAGGACATTATACGTAAAGACAAAAATTGTTCGATAGGTGTAAAATGGTGTGCAGAAGTATATATAAAACAATTATAATATTTTTACGAGCAAAAAAAAAAAAAAAAGTTGGTTATTTGTGCAGATGCTTTACAGCATGTGAAAAGCCATCACTGTTAGCAACCAGATCACGAAAAGATAAAATGCTTGAATTAAATAGGTACAACAAATGTCGCCAAGCGTCGCCAAATTCCACACCCATTTTCATCAGTGTTAATTTGGCGTATAAATCCGAAATGCGAGAGATGATTAATTACGACTAACAAGGGAGGCGGGGAGGAATCCTGGGGCTTGAAGCACGTGTGATCACCCGGGGTTCTCATTGACTCCCTTAATACAGCGATAAACCTCCAGATAACCATAACCGCGAAACAAAACGCCGTACGGGTAAACAGCGAATGAGATTCAATTGGCCAAAGAGCTCCGGGGCGAAAGAAGAAATTCTCTCCAAAAGAAGAGATGAAGAAAAAAGAAATTTGCAGGAGAATAGGAAAGAGAGGTTTTATAGAGATCGGATGCGGTTGCTATGGAGACCGCTGTCCATCCGAGCGAAGGAAGCTCAAGATAAGGAGCACAACATCCTTTTCTATCTTTATTTATTTTTCTTTTATCCTTTTTTTTCTTCCCCTTGCTCCCCTTCCCCGCCCCTTTCTTTCTACGACTGACTTTTCTACTCACATTTTACGCTACCTTATTTTACCTACTTTTGGCAGATAAGGTTTATGTGGCAAAGATTTTTTTGTAGTGAAATATTTCGAAAGTTGTGATCCGAGTATATCAATTTGCTAATAGGAAGATAAAATGCAACTTTTATAGCAGGATGGTGTTCACTATAAATAGAATAATGCGCTTCGAAATGATTATGTAAACAGAGGGATTTATGTACTATGCTTAAAATGTTTCAGTAGAAGGGCTATTAATTTCGTTTTGGCATTTCCGTTGACTCCCTTTTCAAACTGTTGACATCAAATATTACAGCCCTGTATTATATTTAAAGAAATTAAATAATGAAGAATCTGCATAAACACTAAATATGTTTCTCGCACTGTGATAAAACAACGGTGCCTAGAGCCATCCAATTTTGAACAACGTATATGGGCACCCGAAAGCCCAAATTTGGAATTTCTTTCATTCTCTATTTCATATTTTGTAAAACTTCAACGAGTTTTTGACTTACAGACTCAACGATTTTAAAGCGAGCAATGGCAACACTGTACGGAAGGGGGGGGGCATTTTTAACTCCAGCGCGCACGATTGTGTAACAGAAATTCTAAAGACATGCTCATTTCAAAAGTATTTTGCGATATTGCTGTTGAATTAAATTTTATGGTTTAAGTGCGAAGAACATGATATTTAATGAATAAAGGTAACACACAAAACATTAAAAAAAGAGCTCCTTTGGGCAAAATATAAAATCTGAAGACTTCAGATTTTTATTTATTTTTAAACAGAACTAAGACACACTTGTGGATTGCTGAGGCAAATACGGTATTATAGATCTTCATTGACGCATGTTTTTTTTTTTTTTCATAATGTTCAAAGTGTAGTTTATGCTGGGCAGTTTCACGTATAAAACACTTGGAAAATAAACCGAATAAATATGCATTACATTAAAAAGAAGCTCCAACAGTAATCATGAGAAAATAATAATGCACAATTTGAATAGATATGTCGAATGAAACAATTGCATTTTATACAACAATTTTATTCAAATTACACTCGCAAAAGCTTTTGCGAATAAATTTCGTATTTTGCGATTTTAAACTGTTTTCATAATAAACTTCTGTAGCAGAATTCTGCAATACATACTCGGTATTAAAAGTTTTTTTTTAAAGATTTTTTATGTTTTTTTAATAAGACATTAGAAATGTCTTTTCCTTTTCTACTTTCAATTCTGCTAACTGTGTAAACGTTAATAATGAGTGCTATCAATACTACTAAAATTTGTGCACGACTGTCTGTTTGTTTGTGACATTACCTCCTCTGGAATGGCGGAGTTTCGGAAGAGGTTACCTCGAATTAAAAAATTCGTGAGAAGCCATTTTGACCATTCTAATCTTCGTACGACTATAATCAGCCCAGATGTTAACTTAAAACTCTGAAAACGCTCATTTTCGCACTCATTTTTTTGGAATGGCAACAGTCTTGCGCGCTGGAGAAAAAAATGCTTTATTTCGAAATGCGTTGCCACGCCTCGCTTTCAAATTGTAGAGTTTGTTAATAAAAAATGTGTAAGTTTTACAAAAAATGAAATAAAAATAGCGTTGCCAAACATTAAATATATTATTATTTTTATATAATGTCATATTCTGACGTTGAAGAAAGCACGAGATTGCATGTGACATCATTGTGGGTCGAAAATTTTTCATTATTGTCAGCATTTTAAATAAATAACTTCCGTTGGCAGCTTTTTGTTTAAGGTTAGGATAACTGACATGATAGGTTATTGCCACATTAATTCGTTTGTTGATATTCGGAAAAAGTATTTATATTACATTTAATTTAAATCACGACGTCTTAAGCATACATATTAACCTGATGTGTCAGAAGTTTTTTTCCTCTCTGGTTTGGCAACAAAAAATTATTTACGAATTGGCTGTTGCTTGGAAAGAATGAAATGACATCACAGAAGATACAAATTTAAATAAAGTTTCAAAGAAATTTAAAGGTAAAACTATATAATGTCTCCCTAATGAAAAAAATGAAGTTTTTGCCACACTTGTTTCACTGCAAAAATCTAATGCCTACTTTTGTTTAATAGCAATAACGTAAATAAATGTTCTTTAGTATTACGATTTTCGTTCTTAAAGCATCGGCAAAATGGCATATTTCAATATGCATTAACTTAGACGATTTAGATTACATTCGCGATGAGTTTATTTAATCTATATAATTTGATAAAACAGTATTACCTTGAGATGATAATACAAATGCAAACGCTATTATTGGGGATTTATAAAAATGAAAAATTTTCATCCAATTTTAAAATTGTCCTAACAGATGTAAACACTACTTCGATACTATTATCGCCGAATTTATTCCAGCGTCAACAAGAATTCACGAATCTTTCAGGCGACGAGAAATTAGATAAGGAATTAAATGAAATTAGTTTTATTGCAAGTTAATCCTATTTCTAGTTGCTAGTGGTTTTGTTCATCTCAATTTGGAGTATCTTCCATTTGTGGCCACGAAAAATTTCTTTATGGCTTAACACTACTTGCTATGAATAATAAGAGACCATACGAACAAATAAATATGACGATCACACTAGATTTATCAGATAACAAGGAAAAGAGTGCCAATTCATGATACGAAACCCAAAATTAACAGCTGAGTTAATTAACAACGTCGGAAGAAGTAATTGATCATATTATTCCTGTGCGAGGTTACTGAAAATAATAAATTGCTGCCAGTTTTGTAGGCAGAAATAACAGGTACATTTTTCGTCCACCATTTCTGGTCACATCTTGAGTCGTGACATAAGAAAATCGGATTTAAATGGCGAGCTCGAGTCCCGGCAAGGGCACTGCACATTTGTGATGTATCCTGCTAAAATAATAATAATAATAATAATTATAATTTCAGTTCAGTGAATCAAATTATACAAGTTGGTTTCTTCTAACGAACATTGGAAACTTAATTGTTTCTAGTGATGATTAGAAATATAATTAAATTAATTACTAAAAATTTAGGTTAATTTTGTTTTGAATATATATCTATTACATAACTAATTATGAACATCTCATTGATAGTGAATACGACAGTCGAACTGATACTGAAACAAATATATATTTGAATTCGAAAAACAATTACTAGAGGCGCTAAGGCAAAAAGAATTATTGCACTCCTAAATTTGCAGAGCTAGTTTCGAAGTTTTAAATACAGAACCTCATCTTCAGCTGCAGAAGTGCAAATAGCGAAAGAGAAGCTTGTGCACAGGCGATAACAATGAGAGGAAGGAAATTAAGCTATTGTTGCCATCTCTCATGAAAAATGAAAACAACTATACGCCAGGAAAGCCTGGCGCGGTAGTGACAACACAATACACAAGAAAAAAAGAACACGGGCAGGGGGAAGAAACATGTTTAGTATGCTTAGTGCAGCAGAAATCAAGAAATACGAGCAAAAATAGACAACGCTCGTGATCAAAGAAGTTCGAAATTACGATCCCGGACCCTGATGCAGGTCTCACCTCCGGCACATGGAAGATATGATGTTCTGGAAAATACCGGCATATCCCGGACTTAACCAGCAGCTGCCACGCTGCGTGCAGCACGTTCGTCAGCACTTCTAATGGCGGTTCCGTACACCAATGCCTTGAAGTTCCCCCAGAGGAAGTAGTCAGTGCAAGTGAGGCCTGGCGATCTTGCTGGCCAATGCACCGCACCACCCCTGCCGATCCCATACTGAGGATAAGTTTCGAACGCAATTTCGAACACATTCTTCGATGACGATTGGCTGTTTTTGTTCTTATTTCCTGGTTTCCGCTGCACATAAACATATGTTCTCATACTATTCGTGTCCTTCCTTTCTTGTGTTTTGTGTCGTCACTACCGCGCCAGGAAAGCGTTTCCCACCATGCATTGCTAAGTGTTTTTCCATCGTCTAGGTGTACTCTATCGCTCCTGAAAGTTTGTAACCAATTTGATGAAACTCTCTGTATATGTGTGTGTGAATGCACATTAACCTGTGTCGAAAATAAACTTATTAATCGAGGGAAAAAAAGACAGAGACAGCAACAGTCATTATTCATTTCTTTTTACGCAAAATAAGTAATCAGCCTTTTTGCTGGTGATATTATTGATTAATTGTCATATTATTAAAAATATGATAACACTAATTTATTGTCTACTTACTTCAGTTAACTGCAAAATTTCCCTAATACTATGTCATTATTACAAAACTTAAACATATTCATAAATCATCATCGATACCTATTCACGAACATATCACACAAAATACATTTTATATGATTTGAACTGACTGCTATAATTATGACCGTAACCATTCTTTGCGGGCTGTAATCAGAAAATAAATTATCAATACTAGTATACACGAACTGCAAGTACTCTAAGGGCGTCCATTTCTGGACACCAAGATGATTCCAGAAATACATACGAGGAACTACTAAGGATTAAAATTTTATATTAATTACATATGTTTTTTGATTTACACATATTGAAATCTCTACCTTTTCAACAAAATATACAATTTTCCCCCTTCCCTTATCTAAAAGTGAAATGAATTGTGATAAAAAATATATTTTTAAAATTTTATCGGATTGTAAAAAAAAAGAGAAAACTAATGAGGATGTTTTCCACTATCAGATTTGTTTTTTAAGCAGTTATATAGTAAGAACGTGAGGAAAAAATTTTAAGTGACTTATTTTCTGACATTTCAGGTGAGACTGGCTCCCATTCATTGTTGTCAAGAATTAAGTTCGCATAAACATAGCTTCAGAAACAACAAATGAATATCAAATAAATAAATAAATAAAATCTGAAAACTTTCAGATTTCATATTACGACCAAATAGGCGTTTATTTTTCATTTACAGACACACACGCACACGTTTCGAGAGCATTTGGGCTTTAAAATCGTAATATATTTAGATTTAATAATTAATTTTCGATAGACATGCTCGTGCGCTGGAGATAAAAATGTTTTACTCCCTACAGTGTTGCCACTGCTCGCTTTGAAACTGTTGAGTGTTAATTCGTTAAAAGTTTGACCAAATATGAAACAGACAATAAAACAAATTCCAGATTCCAAATTCGGGGTCTCCATGTTCAGGTGGAGAATTACGTTATTCAGAATTTTAGGACTCTAGGTACCGTTGTTTTTTCACAATGCGAGAAATATACATATATTTATGTTGATTCCTCATTATTTAGTTTCTTTCAATACAGGGCTATAATATTTGGCGGCAACAATTTGAAAAGTGATAATCTCATCTGAGTGATAAAGTGCAAAATGCATTTTCGCCTGCGCTAAAAAGATATATTCATCTAACTTACAAAAGCATTCGTCAAAAATGGCATGAGAGGGAATATTAATTATGTAATGCATATTCGATGTTATCTGATAATATGAGCATTAAGTTGGGGAAAATGGTAAATAGCGAACTGGAGTTCACGTAAAATTTCATGATATTCCAAGAAACAAAAGAAACGTAAATGTATAGCAGAATATAGTGTAAGAATACAAATAGAAGACGAACCTAGTTCCCCTCCCCGCCCAAGTTCATTCTCGCGTGTCCTAGTGATATTGGAAAGACTTCGTAGGAATGGATTATTTGAATTATGACAACGTATTCAAAGATTCGCCTAATGAAATGAATGCCTTTATGGAGGCATTCTGAGGACAACTAACTGTATTCATGTTATACATAGAGAAAATCAGAAAACGTTCACGCCCCAAGATTTGAACCTGATTAAAAGTGTTCAGCGATCTTATCTACTCGGCCATTGGAGAGTAAAAGTTAAGTAGGAGAAGTAAAAGAAAGCTGACATATTACCTCGGAGAAAATGGAATTTGATTTTTAGCATTAAAAGTCACAAAACACAATAATTATTCTGCTTAGTAATAGAAAATTTGTCAGGACTGAGTGTTCCGTGCATATTCTTGGCAAACTCCTTAAATCCTGATCTGGAACAGGGAGCTGAATGCAGCTATGTTCTGTGGTAGAATACTGTGATTAAGTGGTAGAAGAACTGCACTTGAAAGGGATTTAAAATCCTCTTTTATTAAATCACGATTATTTACAACCACTTCCCAACTCGGAAGGGATACAGAAAGTAGAGACCGCACTTGGGTCTAAAAGGAACAATCAAATAATATTTAAACTAAAACTAATTAGAAATTAAGTAGCCGTTGCTCGCAGAGCTATAACGCGAGGTTGGTCTCTAAACTAAATGGTGCGTAGCAAGATTTAACTAATACTGACGCACTTGGAATTACTTCAATAAGCAATCACGTAAAAGCGCTATGGCTTAGAATTTAAATGCTAGCTAGTCAGGCGAACGCCGAATAGCGTGACCGTGGTCTGTGACTAAAAGCTCTCTCACACTGAGAGATTCCTACCTCTCGCTTAAATACTCCTTGGCTCCACTTCAAATTAGCATAAAGCTGAAAACGCGCGCTTCTTCTAACGGGAAGTTGAAAATGAGAACAGATAGAAAAGTATAAATTAAAATAAAACTTTGTTAGTTTAACTAAAACCTTACAAATTTAAGAACATTAGCTTCGATTCTTTACTGTTTTACCCACGGAGGCAAGAATAAAAGGAGGGACCAACCCCGCACTACGACTGAAGCAGTAGTATAGTTCGACCATCTTAAACGCAACCTTGGCTGGCATTCTGCCAATACACATAGACTCGTCCAAAAGGGGCGTTGTTACTTGCTGCGCCGTGAAAGGTCAAGTAAAGACCTCCGGAAAAAGAATTTATAAGCTCATGGGAAAAAAAGTCCCCATCTTTCTACCCTATTTTGAGAATAATTCGGTCCGAATGGCGCATGCGTGTTTGCGCTTATGGTCGCGGATGAGGCGGTCGGACTATACCAGGCTTTGGTCTTTAGATGGGTTTTTTTGTTTACATCCAGGCCTTCCTTGACAGCGCTTTGATAGTATTTCCGCACATGCAGATCGAAAAGCGGGATACTTCCACCTACAAGAAACATTCATTGTTGGATGGATAATAGAAATTTGTATAGTTTGATTACATTTAGGCAAAACTCACATCTTGGTTATTTTTTCGATAACTTGAACCAGCGATTTCGATTATGAATTTGTTTTATAAAATTCTAAGCTGTTGCACTACAAAAATGTAGATTTTAGCAAAAATGTTATTTTTAAAGAATGAAAAACATCTTACGGTACCTTTAATGTTGTATGCGTCTTTCGATACCCTTGATAGAGTTTTTGCTACTTTTATTTTATGTTTTCAAACACCAAAATGTTTTAAATAAAATAATTATTTGTATATTGTTGTAAATTACTTTACTAAAAAAATATAGTGAATGCACAGAAATTAAAAATTTGCACACGCCGAAATTGAAAAATATGAAATATATATGGATATTCATGCATATGCTTACAAAAAGCATGTATCTGCCTTTAGTAAAATACGTAAATATTTATTAAATCATTTATAAATGTATTTGGAAATGATGGATTTATTCATTCATAAACTCCTGTTAAAGTTACTGTTAAAGAAATCTAGTTATTAAATATATCTAAATTTATAATGATTATAAATATTATCTAAATAACCTTAACATTTAATTGTAAACCTAAATTGGATTTCTTCCGAAATTCTGTTTATAAAAATATTTCAGTAAGAATTGTTCATGTTGAAAATCAATGTGTTAAAGCAAATTCTATGAAATGCGTAAGGAAGTAGTAAAAAGAAGGTTTTAGAATGCGTATTGTTGAAATTAAGGGTAAAAAAAATCTGATTAAAAAGAATAAAAAAAAAATAAAAAGAATTACTTCCTTACATTTTACAGTAACCCAGTTACAAGTTTTAAGTAATATTTTTAAAAAAATCTTTTTTTTTATTCCCTTTTAAAAATATTCATAGAAAGTTAAGTAAATGAGAAAATCAGCACCAATATTTAACGTATTTTTCTACTAAAATAAAAGATGCTGTGAGTTAAAATAAACTGAATAGAGCATTAATTATAAATTGACTCAGATTTTCGATTTAAAAGATGCCTCAGAAGCTAAAAAATCATGTCATATTTGAGAAAGTATTTTAGGAAGAAGCTCTGTAAATAATAGGAAAGAAATAATGCGTAATTTTAATATTAATAATGCCATAAACTTTGATCTTAATTTTTGTAATTCTTAACTGACTACAATAAATAATAATTACAATAATCGAATTACCTTATAAACTGAAGTTGAACAAAATCGAATTACCTTAATTTTTTTTAATGTAATTAACGAAAACTTGTGAAAACATTTCATTCAAATTAACTGTTCGGAGCAAATTGTTCTGGGAAAAGTATAGCATTTAATTATGTTCAAAATGAAATGTTGCTTAAAATGTATTCTTTTCACATACTTAGGACTCTGAAGTACTGTAGAAAAAGAAAATATATACATTCATACGTCTATTTACGACACAATCACAAAATATTTACATCCGATCATGTCAAAACCCTCTGATCTTAATGGTAAGTCACTGAATGTTTTGGTCTCCACGACAGGATCGCCACTGCTTCAAAGCAGTGCATGGGGAAAAACAACCAAGGCCTCTCCTCTTATGTCCTACCTCCATGGTTTTTACCATTCTTGCTTTTATTCGAAGCAATTTTTTTTCTTAATGAATAATTATGCGTAATTAGAAATTCATTCATTCATTAATTATTTCTAATAATATTAAGTTCATTTACATTACTTAATTATTACATTATTTTACTTAATGAATCTCTTTTCCTCCCGTTTATTTTACAATAACTATACAAAACATGTCACAATAAATCGCAAAGTAAAATGATGACATGGAAATCACGATTACATACGCAGAAGGGCTGTGTACTTTAAAAAAATAAATGACTTCTCATCAGAACATCAATTTTTTTTTCAAAATTAATTTAGATAATTTTTAATTATTCATGACCCTGCTATTGTTTACAACATGTTAAAAAATATTATAAATATAAGTATACAAAGGTTAGGATAAAATAAAAGAATAAGTTAGGCAAAATGTCTAAAAATTGAATTAATGTAACAATTTGGAACATTTTAAATTCACGTCATCAGGGGGTAACAATTTTAAAAATCTTTTCTATTATCACATCTAGAAGTCCGAGTAATCGTTTCTTTTAAATTTTTAAAACTAACCTATTTCACTGTCTCTATTAATAAATTTTAAAAACATATAAAATAAAGCTCTGTTTGATAAACTATTATACGTGTCTGTTAATTAAATATAGAATAAAGAACCCTCTCTTTGATCACAATTTATTGTGGAATGCCTAGCAACTTGTCGGAAATACTGTGTTGTCAAGTATAACTGAGGTGTTACGGAAATACCACTTTGTTAAATAAAACAAAACTGCCCCCCCTTTTTTTACAAGGACAAACTGCAGTTATAGTGATTTAAAACAAATAATATAGGCGATGATAAAAACAGAATGGATCGAAACTCATTTTAAACCGGAGGAACATTTTAGACCAACTGTTGAAATAAAATTAAGAATTCTTCAGTTCTAATTACATTATCAACACAGAAATATTAATTCATTACTATTTCTTAATTCCCATAGAATAAAATAATTATTACCCCGAAAAATAATTCTACAATACCTCCATTTTATTTCCAGTAACAGCTCATGCCGATAGACGGTTCGAGCGATAAAATTCTCTCAAAATGAGCAAAAAAATCCAAAATACGCGTATTTGACCAAGATCCAAAGAACAACAATTCAGGAAAAAAAAAATATATATATAATATAAAGAAAATTATTTGAAAGTATGAACGATGTAACTTTTTATCTGCACGTGCACAATGAAAGGGAAAGGTAAGTAGGTTACGGTAAATTAAGAATTTCGCCAAGTGACGAATTTCTGGTCTCAAACTGAAGAAAAGTGCGCCAACAAAAACGTTTGAACTTCTCGGTAAGTTTCTCGTCAAATTTTACAAAATTTAATATTTAGGCGGAATTGGAGTCAGAGAATCAAAATATGGAAAAAAAATCTGAAAGATTTCAGATTTTAAATTACGTCCAAAGGCGCGTTTTTTTAACGTTTCGTGTGCTACCTTTTTTTTATTAAATATCATGTACTACGTACTCAAACCATAAAATTCAGTTCAAAATCAATATCGCAAAATCATTTTAAAATGAACATATCTTTAGAATTTCCGTAAGTCTCGTGCGCTGGAGATAAAAATGTTTTTTTTTTTCCGTACAGTGTTGCCATTGCTCGCTTTGAAATCATTTAGTTTGTTAATCAGAAATTCGTTGAAATGTTACAAAACATAAAATCGATAATAAAGCAAATTTCAAATTCAAAATTAGGGCTTCCAGATGCCCATATTCGCAGTAGGATTACGTCATTCAAAATTCGATGGCTCTAGGTTTTATCACAATGCGAGAAACATGCATACATTTATGCAGATTTTTCATTTTTTAAAATTTAATGCAGAGCGATAACATTTAGTGGCAACAATTTGAAAAGTGAAACGGGCATTCAGAGTGATTCAACGCAAAATCGCAAAACGAAAGTAATAGTCCTTCGGGACTAAATCCCTTTGGACTAAAAAACTGAAAACTTTAACCCCAGTTTATGGCTTTACATTGAATTTATAGTCATATAACTTATAAGACAAAATACTATATTTTATTTTATAAAATATGCTACTTATCTGTTACATCCTTTAATTTAAGAATGAGTAAAAGATTATATTAATAGAATTTTCGAACAATTGAATTTAAGACTGTATAAATGAAGTACTTAATTGAAGGACTGTTGTTCTTTAAATGTCCTTCAGTTATTCCGAAGGTGAGCTTAATGACCGAAGGACTTTAGTTTATAGACAATTTTCAACAGTCTATAAATTTTAATACTAATTAAATTTAATACGTTTAAATTTGGAATTTTTAATCACTAATTTTAACGACTGATAATTATATAATAACTAGTATTTTCAGAACTGCAAGAACAGAACATTTATTTCAAGAAAAAGGAACAGTGACAAGAAGAAATCGGTTTTGGAAAATACTCAAAAAAGAAGGACATAAAATGGAGAACCTGGCAGAAACGTTAAGCAAATAAATAAAAAATTTCAATAGTGCCATACAGGAAGAAAGTACTTTTCCAGGGGCAAAGCAGAAGCTATTGCTAGAAACGGCTTTTCGTACAGAAAGCCGGCACCCATCCATCTGCATATGCTAGGAAATTCCTCCACTCTTCATAATTCGAACGACATATAGAAATTCAGACTCGTGAAAGGTTTAGGGGGGAGGGCACTGTGGCAGAATTTGAGGGGTAAAAATGGCAAAATTCAATTCCTTCACGGCTGATCCAGCAGTTTCTTATAAGTTCTATAACGCATTACTTTCGCACCCCCCTCCCAAAAGCACGCGAGCCCGCAATTACGGGCATAGTAAATTCAAAGCTTTCACATTAACGGTGCGAGTAGGAGGAAGGATAGAGTGTGTAATTTGGGTGGTAAGTTGTATTTAATGATACAAGAAGCTTTAAAGTTTAAAACTCGCATGAAAATTCCTTAATTTAAAGAATAAATTACTTCGTATAAGGATTTAACAATGGCTGATCGATTCGTACGATAATAAAGAACACCATGATATTCATATCCAGTTCATATTTAATAAAATTGACAATGATGTACACCCTTATAACTTTTTATTTTTTTTTTTTTTTAAATTTTCACTTTTCGAAAGATCTCACTATAACAATTAAATGCCGTTTAAATGTTATCTTAAGATTTTTCTACGAATATATTTTCTATTTCTCTATTTAAAGCTACTTAAGAAAATGAAAAGTACTCAAAAAAGATAGTGTATATCGATAAACATAAATTATACTACAGTAGAAGTCCAGAAATCCGCAATGTTTGGGACCAGAGGTAGTGCGAATTTTAGGGTTTTGCAGATTTCAGGACAGAAAAGCCAAATCATAATATTCAGACTAAAAGTGCAAAATAAATAAAGCATATTAGATACATTTGCCTAAATTATCATGTACAATAATATACATTATTTTATTATATGCTTTAAATTCTTATATCTATATCTATATATATTATATTCTTCATTTATATTAGTGATTACAGGAATATTTTAAAGCATTAAAGACATATACACTAGAGACGTGTAAAAATAAGGGATACTAGTAAAGCATTAGATATTTCATTTTTTTTTACTTGTTTCAAACATTTTTCTGATAGAGGTTTGTTTTAAAACTTAAGGTACTCCAGAGTAAGTTTTTTTTTTTTTTTTTTTTAAATTCTACAGGGTCATAATCTTTTGCTCTGTGACACAACTTTGTTGTTCTAAATGTTTTAGGTATTTTTCACCATGTTTCAAACCCTCATTAAAAGATATTTTCTCACTCCTATCAAATTCATTATCTGTGTCGGTGTCAGAAACGTTTTCTTGCTGTGGCGACTTCAAAACAGAGCCAATGATTTCATCATCGGCTATCTGATATGCCGGTGTTGGCTCATCTGAACACATCATCCATTCTAAAAACCTCTTCTGGGCTAAGATCTTTTTTCTGCCACTAACACAGAATCATTATTATTCGGTAATTATGACGTCATTATTAGATAAATATTTTTCTTCGGTGTTTCATTCTCTATTCTGCGGTTTCTGGAACCTATAAATTCAATGTTTATATTTTGAGAGGCAGTGCGGATTTCAGGAGTTGGCGGATTTCAGGTCGGCGGATTTTTGGTATTTGACTGTATTTACAATTTCCACCTCCCACACGATAGCTTCTAGCTAATGCACTATTTATAGTCTGCCCATCTCCCATTTATGGGCTGCGTTAAATAGGCACTTTAAAGGGAGTGATGTCCACTTTCAGCCGTGGAAGTTGAGCCAAGAAGGAAAACAGTGAGTGGACTTTAACCGAAAATCTGCTGTGTAAATGTGCAAAGCATTAGATAGTCTTCAAAATAAAACCCTCGTAAGTCTAAGAAATAAAAGGAATTTTTTCTTCAACTTTCGATTTTTTACGAAGGCAGTTCATAAACTTTTTCTAAAACCCAACATTCCACTACTACATGATAATTTTTCTTTCACACAAATATTTAAAGCGATACTCTCTGCTTAAGATTGCAACAACAAAATTTTACAACAGATTGTAATAACACAATTAATTTACAATTAAAATTAATCTGATTAAAATACTACACATCAGAATAAAGTTTTATTACTTCAGTTTCCTCAGTTTGAATGTTGTTTGTAAACGAGTTATGTCGAACATTATTTTTCTTGTATTGTTTGTTATATTAAAGAACGATGCCAACGCCTTCTGCCCGACATCTTTGTCCGTCCTTGAACATGACAAGAGTTGGGTACATTTCCAGCAACTCAGACCGGTTTCATTTTGATTACTTGCACGCATACCATGTATGTAGTAATCAAAAGGAGTTCTTGCAAAGGCAATTATATCCTTTCTATCTCTGTTAGTAAATAATGAAAAGTCCGTCTGTCTTTAAGTTCCCACAAGTTATTTAAATCTAATAGCCAAGAAAAAAGGAATAGAATTTTATCAGGAAAGATGGACTGAAAATGATACTGGAAGAACTACATTTAAATCCTTTCCCAAAGTCTCAGAAAAGAGACATTTCTCAGATTTCTTTTTGAACCAAATATTGACCAATTACTGTGCGTTTCCTAGATATTTTAATAGATTTAATTTGAAAGGAACTCCATGCCCGTGCAACTGTTGTGGGAACACAATGACAGTTGATATTATGTTCATATGATTATGAAATGTCCAAGCGTAAATACTGAAAGACTAAAATTGTTTTCAGAAGCTGATACATATGGATCAAAGAAGTGCTATTTCAGTTTTAATGCAATCTATACATTCTAAAGAAACTGATTTGTACTCATAATTATTTTGTTTGTCATTGTTTCTTGTATTTTTAATTATTGTCACAGTTTTGATACTTTAGAAATGTGTAGCTCACACTGTATTGTTCAATTAGTTTTGTTGATAGTTTTTCTTAAATTACGATGTGTATGTAATAAAGATGTTGGCAAGGTCAATACATCTTCAGTCAGAGGATCTCAAAATTAAACTTTTAGCCTGCGGTCCCTTAAAAAATTTATATAAATATGTAAGGTTTATCCTAATTTTATTAACAGTTGTTTTAAGTTTATGCATCTTTCCTATCTATTCTAGTTTCAGCTTACAATTTCCTACCAGAATGTAATTTCAGAAACGCAGTGAATGCAAATGAGTAGTAGTTAAGTCGATGTTTCACCGACTTCGACAGAGAGTCTGAGTTTCTGACTAGCGCGCGTTTGCCTTTTGGCTACTCCTCTCTTAGCTTTGCTACGCTCGGCCATACTTTAGGCCCTTGTTTGGCTTCGCTGACTTAATTAAGATTTAGTAGCCAACAAATTAGAATCTTGATAGCTTCAGCTATATCTTCAGTTAGCTTTAGTTAAGCTTAATTTCCTATTCCTTGAAGTTCAAGCCCAAGCGGAGGCTTTGCTGTACGTTAGGAACTAATTGTATTTATTCTGAGTAATAAAGGGTAGTTAACCATTCGTAAGTCTTACATCTCTATTCACACGCTTAAGCGGTTATTCGCTTATTAGTGTTTGTCCTAGGATTGAACACCGATAATTTAAATAAGTAAAACCCCTCAAATATATATACAAATTTATATGTTATTCATCTTATTTTTGCTATTTAGCTTACACATTTTCTTAATTTATCCTACGGCACCGATGATACCTCTACTATCGAGGTGAGAATCGGATTTTCCATTTTTTATGTATGTATGTATGTATGTTTCTCGCATTGGGCACAAACGGCAACGCCTTAAAACCGGCAAATTTTGAATACTTCAAAGACGGAATTTTGAACAGAAGAAGAAACAGAAGAAGAATGTCATTATTTCGTTCAAATCATAAGGAAAATGAGAATATTGCATTATTTGAAAAGATTTAGTTTCACAACTGTGAAACGGAAGTCAACGAAAATATGGCACGCTGATTGCCACATGAAAAGAAACCCTAACCAGCAGTTTTATGAACGTTGCTGTCTTCAGACAGAAAGCTTTTCTTTATACGTAAACGCAGACACCTTTATAAGGGTCACAGTTATGTATCAGTCCCCGGATAAAGAAGGGTACAGCTGTTGTTGCTGTTACTGATTCTAGTTACCCCATTAGGCTAAACCAATCCATGAGTAGAAGAACCTTCACTAAATCCAAAAGGAAAGTAGGTATTTTTAATAGGTTGTCTTTTTAAAGTCTCGAACAGGTAAGGAGATATTCAGTAGTGAAGTGATCAGTTATTACATTTCCTACAGATGGCGTTCCGCGGTCAAATTTAAAGCATTTCAGGTGTCTACTTAGAAGCTTCGTCAAAGTAGTCCGCTGAGCTCGATTACTCCCAAAATCAATAGGACCTCCCGGCTGTCTGCCAAAGTACCAGTCTTCAGTCGGAAGTTAATTCCAAGAAGAGGCAACAGTAGATTCAACACTCGAGCAGATCTCCAAAAAGGTCAGGAAGTCAGTGGTCACTGTCATTGAAGTACCTTCCTTAGCTAGGACATCAGCTATTTCATTACCACCGAAGCCAATATGTGAAGGAATCCATTGCAGATGTACATTACGATGGGAAGATAGTTTTTGCAGCAAAGCAAAAATAGAGAGAAGTCTTATCACTAATACGAGGCCAGTTTTGCAAATGCTGATTAGAATTGCGACTGTCAGCCAAAATCCAGATATCTTTTCAGACCATGCGAGTGTATACAGCCTTAAAGCCCTCCTCAATTGCTATAAGCTCAGATTGAAAATAGAACAGTGATCAGGGTTTCTATTCTTAACATGAAAGTTATTGATAGGTATTCTAATGAAGATTCCACTACTGAAATTCCCATAATAATTTTAACTGTCGTCAGAGAAAATCCAAAGGTCATGAGAGGGACTGCCATTTAAAGTTTCCAGTGCAACCTGCCGAAGATAATCTGGTAGATCCGTTTGTTTCTTGGTAAGAGGTTAAGTCTGTGTGAAAATAGACGCCAGGAAGTCATTCTAATGTACTGATAGTAAGTTTCAGTGAGTATCTCTTAATAATTGTATCTACTAAACCTATGAAGTATGCCAAAGAAAAGGGCTGTTTCTTTTTAATTTTTGATTAGAAACGCAATCATGAAGACGTACAGAGGTACGGTTATGGATAGCGTAGTTTATTCTTCTTGTTACTAGTCTTAGTTTAGGGTACAGCTAAAAACACTCAATTTGGAAAACCTCAATTTAAGTCAACAAAACTGTAAACAATAATTATAAACTCGAGTGAATAATTACAAACTATTAAACCTATGAGGTATGTCAAAGAAAAGATATGTCTTTTTAATCTTTGACTAGAAACGCAATGATGAAGAAGTACAGAGGTACGGTTATGGGTACCATAACTGTATAGTTTATTCTTCTTGTTACTAGCCTTTAGTTTAGGGTACAGCTAAAAACACTCAATCTAAAAAACCTCAATTTGACTCAATAAAACTGTAAACAATAATTATAAACTCGAGTGAATAATTACAAACTATTAAACCTATGAGGTATGTCAAAGAAAAGATATGTCTTTTTAATCTTTGATCAGAAACGCAATCATGAAGACATACATAGGTACGGTTATGGGTACCATAACTGTATAGTTTATTCTTCTTGTTACTAGTCTTTAGTTTAGGGTACAGCTAAACACACTCAATCTGAAAAACCTCAATTTAACTCAACAAAACTGTAAACAATAATTATAAAGTCGAGTGAATAATTATAAACTACTAAACCTACGAGGTATGTCAAAGAAAAGGGCTGTGTCTTTTTAATCTTAACGCAATCATGAAGACGTACATAGGTACGGTTATGGGTACCATAACTGCATGGTTTATTCTTCTTGTTATTAGTCTTTAGTTTAGAGTACAGCTAAAAACACTCAATTTGAAAAACCTCAATATAACCCAACAAAACTGTAAATAATAATTATAAACTTGAGTCCGGAAAACTTATAATCGTTTCAATTATTTTAACATTTAAATGGAAAACATAATTTAGATCTGTAGTTCATAACTCATTTTTGATGTTAACATCAACTCGAAAGCTACGTTTCATTTATTTGGAAAATATTGGTAGATAAATTAGTTTTCTTTAAAAATTTCTAATGAGATTTTAAAGTCATGGTATGAAAACGCTTCGAAATTATTCGCTGCAAAAAAACAAATTCACCTAAATTGGAATTTGTTGTATTTGAAAAGAAAAGATGTTTTATTTTTCCTACTCCCGGAGGAAAATGCACGCAAATAATTTAATAGCTATAAATATTGAAATACTTACTAATCAGTTTTTAGACATGTGTGCCTACATTGCAGGCAATCAAAACAACATATAAAATTCCTTTTCTTTTACTACTTCGTTCACAAGGCAATGGCATTAAAGGTGAGACAGAGAGCATAATTTTTAATTTTTTTTAAAAAAGTGAAAGCAACAAGTCTGAGAGGAAAATAACCCAAAGCCCTTTCACTCGATATTGCACACGACCTTTTTTTCTTTACTTTTTATATTCAATTTCATTTTCCCCTCAGCAATCTCCCCTTTTCCACCCACCGCGGGAGTCACGTGACGTCACAAGGTGACGCAGCTGGAGTGGCACGTGCCGCGGTGACGTCACACTGCCCACCAGCTGTTGAGGGGCTTTGTTCTCATAAAGGCAACCTTCTGTCCTCATGTACAACCAATCCCAGCATAACAGTCTCTGAACAATTTTCTAGTTCGTCAACGTTCCGGATTGATAACAGATCTAAAAAAAAAAAATCATTCAGCTATATTTTACATACAAGGCTTTTGCAGACTGTGATAATATTTCATGGATTTTTAAACCTGAACTACGGGTTACCTGATATTCGAAGCATTTTCTGGGGAATAATAATTAATTTTTGCAAGTTACGATAAATTTGATACTAATGAGATGTACCAATATTTCAAACTGAAACTCGGTTACTACTGTATATTATTTTATAAGATACACTTTGTGAAGTTTAAATGGACATTAGCTGTTTTTTTAAATCAACTGACCTCCTATAAACAATATTTATGCTTTCATACGACTTTTCATAGCAACATATAATAAGGAATTATGTCTTAAAATGACAGTACATTTGGATTTAAATTATGATACCTACCCCCAAATGGAGATGGTTTTATAACAAACCAATAGACCAGTGGTTCTCAACCTTTCCCCCCCCCTTTCACCACTGCTAGACGATCGTTTCCCTCCTTTCCATAACTCGAAAAAATAAACGTACGTTTATTTAAATTTAGATTACTTTTAATGTGTCTCAGAAATTAAAAAAGAAAAAGCAAAGAAAATGTTGATAAATACCAAAACTTGAATTAGAGCAGTTTTTCATATTCATAAACTGAAACTAAATACTTAAGAGGTAAATAAAAGGTTGACCGCTTTCTCCCGTGACACTGTAAAATCCCCCCCACCCCCCCCCCCATTTTTTTTGGTTGAGAACCCCTGCTACAGACAATTCTAGAATAACCCAAAATCAAGATTAATCCGACGACAGTTTAAAAAAAAACACAGGAAAGAATAGCAACCCATTTTTATAATTAACAAAAACATTAATAACTTACCAATTTAATCTGGCAAAAAAGTTCATCTCGTGGCGCAAAATTAAATTTGTAAATTCAAAGTTCTCTTCTCTTAATTTACAAACCGAGCGCCCATCGCCTTTCATTTTATTATTTCATGGTGCATATGCGATTTATTAAGTCATTAGGTTATTTAGAAGCGGGAGAGATGAAAAATAAGCAACGCCTTCGCCGGGACTCGAACCACGGACCTCCGCAATACGCGTCCAGCGGGCTGACCACTACAGCACGACGGCACGCGAAGAAGGTGAGAGAAATATCTTATCTGCTCCCCCTTTCAAAAGGCGACTGGGGATTAGAGGCCCCAGTCGCAAAATCATGGTGGTGGAGAATCATCATCCACCACCTTTTAGTTCGGGCGCCACTTGTAGAGTCATTAGGAAGGGGAAGAGATAAAAAATCAGCAACGCTTTCGCCGGAACTCGAACCACGGACCTCTGGAATACGCGTCCAGTGTGCTGACCACTACACCACAAAGGGATGCGAAAAAGGCGGGAGAAACCTTATAAGATCCAGTACAGTTTACGTTTGATGGAGGTTTTAAAAATGTCGGATTACGTACAATTAAATACGTACTTTTGTACTTAGTGTACTCCTAAATAATATGACATCATCTGCTGTCACAGTCCACACATTTCTTTTGATATTTTTCGAACTTTTTTTTTGTTTTGTTTTGGGTTGTTTTGTTTCAAGCCGAAAGTTTGTGCTAGCAATTTTTTCATCGTTCCACAATAAGCAAACATGACTTTTTTTCATCGATCTGCAACCGGATAATTCGCAGTTGATTCTACAGTTATAGTTTGTTACTTTGTAAGGGTTTTCTCCATCTTTAAAATTACACCTTAGCGGTGTAATTTTGAAGCGCGCCCCACATTACGGAGAATGATCGACTTACAGAACATAACTGTAGGTACTATTTTTAAATTATGTTCTAAAGAAATATTCTTGCCGCTTTTAGATGTGGTCATTTCAAGTAGAGGTTGACAAAAGATGTGTTGCAAGGACTAATGATTTTCCACAATTTACTCATCCGATTCACCCTACTTTCTTTTAAATGGTATCTTTGACGATACCACGACGAAACATTCTACGTTTTTCCTCAAACATGGACACATCAAACGGAAAAAGGACTTGAAAACATTAAAAATGAAACAGTGTTCAAACTATCAAACAAACATACAACAGCAACTCAACAGCCGCAGGAAATAAATAAGGACAGGCAGTTTAGTTTGTTTGCGCGTGAAATACTTTCATGCCAACAAACATTGCTACCTTTGTTTTAAGTAACAAACATAGTAACCATATTTCTATTCCCTTCCAATGGGGTGGAAAGAAATTTTTAAGTATGTGAAAACAAACAAACCAAAATAAAGCAAAAAAAAAAAAAAAGTTTGAAAGGCTAGACGATACAAAAATGAGACACCCTCTAATAAGGTAGTAAGCCTTGAGGTCAGGTCGTCTACTTTTCAGTTAGCCAGCAGGCAACGCCGGTGGAATATCTTCTCAAAACCAGTTTCGGTATGGGCAACCGTAAAGAGAAGAAGATAGAGGAGAAAATAAATAAAAATAAACCTTTCGGAATGATAATTCAGAAAAAATAATATATTCAACTCTTGCTACTGTTAACATTTCGTAGAATACATTTTGCCAGATAAGGTACACATTGAAAATGTGACGTTTGTTTCACTACATCTTTCGAGAAATACTCTACATTTCGGAAAGAAATTATCACTCGCAAGCTCAAATTTCCTTCATGTAGTAGGTGAATTTACGTGCTTCAAATTACAACTTAATTTTTTAAATCCATTAATAATTTACCGCACTGTAGACCGAAATGTAAACGACTTGACAATGAGTCGAATTTAAATTTTTACTTCTAGACAAGTGAATCACTACAGCAGAAAACAGGAAAACTTCATACATGTCCAATCAGAACTGTAGATGCCCCAAATCGGTTAATCTTTAAGAAACTTATTTTACTTTAAAATTCTAAATACTTGGCATATAAACCAACGAAGTGGCTGAAGGTCTTATATAAAATGCAGAAACTCGAAAGATTAGTTGGTCGTGTTCCATCATACACTAGTACTACCATATATACTTACTGAAGTATCTCAAGCTATATCAGTCACCTAAGTAAGATAAATTAATGACGTAAACTGTGCTTTTTGATATCACATTAGACATATTTAGGCTGAATTTAGTAGGTATAAACTTATGAATTATTTTCGCATAGTAAGAAATAACCACTTGCCGTCCTAGTCTTCAACAGCATCACAAACGTTTGCTTTTGTACCTGAATCGGTGACATTTGTTTAACAGACCCAAAGATGCGCGGCGTGGAAGCATTTCTGAGCTGTATGCATGATGACCAATATGTTCCAGTTGAATCTTATAAAATGCTGTGCAGCATGTTGACAACGTGGGATCGTGAGTTGAAGTCAAGCAAAACGACTTTCTTTGCAACATTAATCACCTCTTTTTGCCTAAATGCTCTTTAGGCTTCTTTCAGACGAGGACTTTGCATTCAAAAAAGTTGAAAGCCGAGCTTCCATTGTTAGGCAACCAGATTTCGCTAGGTCACAAAAGCTGGTTTAACCTAAATATTCTAGCTTTTTAACTTTATGCCACCTTGGCATAAAAACCGAACAATCACAGCAAAGCAAACACAAACTCACATTTCGTTAAAGATTTCGCTCAGTAAGCTGAACATTTATGTACGCGCAACATTACTAGTCACTAGTCAACTTGTTGTTGTTGTTACTTATCCTCGAAAGATCTGACATATGTCAGATCAGCTCCAGAAGGTTGTTGACCGTCAAAAAATCAATAACAGTGAGGGGATTGGATGCTAAGTCCTCCCTAGAAAGTCCGATGCAATCCAGTATGTGATCCGGTGAAGCTGGATGGTCATAGCATTTTTTACAAGCGGGGTAGATTTTTCTGCCACTATCAAAGGGAAGACATTTAAGGTGGCCACGTGTTAGTCTAGCCAGGGCAGTCTGGGAACAAGCCATGGTCACATTTGAATTCCAGTAGGAAGCCAGGGGATGTTCCTGTGTACCATTGGTGCGTAGGTGGATTACGCCATATTATATTAAGTTAGATCTTTCAATTGAGTAAAGTTCTTGGTAAGTAAGTGAGGAGCCAGTGACCGTTTCATTTTCACTACCCTCTGCCAGTTTATCAGCGACCTCATTACCACTAATATTAACATGTGATGGGATCCACTGGAGGTGGACGTCGTGGGTCTGAGAGATCTTCTTCAGTTTGAGCAGAATAGATATGCTGGTTTCATCGCATGCGGACGACTAGCCACCAAGATGTTGTAAAGCATTGCGGCTGTCCGATAAAATCCATAATTCCCCAAAATCACAATCATAAGCCAGGATGGCATCAAGCTCCACATTAATCGCAATTAACTCGCTCCTAAAGACACAGCAAGTGTCAGGGTTGCATTGCTTTATTGTAGTTTCAAAGCGAGAGATCTTAATAAAGCTACCGTTGCCAGTATGATCTTCTGTACGACTACCATCAGTATAGACCTGCACTGCATCTTTAGTAATGCAACTAATAATTTCACTTACCCCGTCAAGTCCTGTAGGTCTCCTCAAAGACACCCTGTATTTAGGATCTCAGATCTTTCCATGAATGAAACTAATACTGTATTTAAAACGGGAGAGAGATGTTCAAACTTTGCGATGATTTTGACAATGAACACGTTTCCTAAAGCAAAAATAATATACCGAATTCTTCCGAAATTCTGCATAAAGGTGAGTTATAAATTAAAATCTTTCAGAATAAATATTCGTTCTAAAAAAAAAAGTTCTTTCTTCTAAAACGACGACTTTTTTGGTTTTAATTGCGCCTTTGCAGCTTTTCTTTCATTTACACAAATCCAATAAACTACATTTTCCTTATTTTTATTCTGAATTCAATTCTGATAACCTTTATAAAGGACTAAGGGTTTTTTTTTTCAATAATGTCTACAACATTCCTATTGATTAACGTAAGATGTGAAAATAACAGTTAATATTGCAACATAATTATGAAACTGAAGATTTCGAGAGAAGTCTGACGAAGACTAACTTATTCACAAAGAAACTGCCCAACTCTTCTTAATGACTCATTGTGACATCTCCTGAGTAGCTGTGGGAGAGGAAATGTGCTCTCCGATTTCGCAGGAACAGGAATAATTTTGAAAAACGCGGAAAGAGGAATCGCAGACATCTAACAATGAAAAATATTTTATTTCAGATGAGACAATTTAAAAGACAATTTTAAAACGCATTCCTTTTTTATTTGGAAAAGCTGTTTTTTCCATAATACATTTAGTCTGAAAGCAAAGCACTGTCTTTTAACAGTTCAGAAGATTACATTTTGTCTAGTTTAAACAATTCAGAAAACAATTTAGAAATAGAATATAAAATATCCGGTAAATAGCTTAAGGAATTCTTCTTGCGTGAAGTTTAAAATAAGCGCATTCAAAAATAAATAAATAAAAATGCAGTTTTTTTTTATTTACTGCAAATTGCTGCAACATCTGAGTGTCAGTTGAGTTTCGCACGTTTATGCTTAAAACTAGCTTTTACCCGCGGCTTCGCTTGCGTTGATATCCAGTTGATAATAAGTTTCAAAGACTATTAAAAAGAAAATAAACTGTAAAAAATTAACTGTAAGAAAGGAAATAAATAAATAAACAAACAAAAAGAGATATCCAAGGATCCAAGGATTAAATATTACGGAGTGCCTAGGGTAAAGAACCTTCTACCTCCACATCATAGTTAATAAAAGGAAGCAGAAATAGGAAAAAATACATGAAAGACGTTAAGGAAAAATACAAAGGAAGTCAACATGACTTAAGAAAAATTACAGAGACAAAAAGAAGAACTTATAAAAATATTATAAGTTCGGAAAAATTAAGCAGCGATTAGCGAAGCTCGATCTCGGGACCTTTCGGTCTCGAGTCTAACGCGCTACCCACTGAGCTAGGGAGAATACAGAATTTTCTGGTATTTTACGATTTTTAATAATTTTTTTGGTATTTTATCATTTTTATAACATGAATACCACACCAAAGATAAAGCAGATAGGAAAGATTTTACGATTAATAGGCTCCTTGGTCATATGGATTATAATATAGTAAAGAGATATCTAGCTTTTACCCGCGAATTCGCTCGCGTTGATGTCCTTCAATAAGTTTCAACTCCATGTGAATTTTAAAAATACACTCCGCGTAAAATTTCAGTAAATACTGCCCTTCTTCAATACTTACAGCCTGCGGATATTTTGTATTTACGCGGAGTGTATCGCTAGGAAATTTAGTAAAACTGCTACATATATTTCCTAGCGACTGAAAAATGTTTATGAAAGAAGAGACAAAAGCCGGAAATCCTGAAGGATTTTAAGTAATAAATTAAATTAAACAAATAAAAATTAGCAAACTCTTAATTAATAAATGTTACGCTTTCACGCGTTAATTTCTTAACCGATCATCATGAAATTTTCAAGAAATATTTTCGATATATTAGAAAAGTTTATAGGCTATAAAATGTTTGCGTGGTTTAAGCCACGCACCGGCGCGCGCACGCAGACAAACTTTTACCTCGTTTAACTTATCGTTATGAAACTTTCAGCATTTAATGTTTATACAACGACAATCATTTTCAGGTATAAAACCTATTATATAGTTTAAGTTTCAACAGATAAGTTACATTTTACGGCATATAATCTTTTGTAATATATTAAAAATATTTCTTGAAAATTTCATGATGATCGGTTAGGTAATTAAGGCGTGAAAGCGTAACAAACGCACATTCGCATTTATAATATTAGTTAGGATATCGGAAAGCTTTGGATTAGCTAAACAGATATTTATTTGATATTAGGGATCGCACAATCGAATTTTCCAAATTCCGCGAACTCCAAAAACGATTCGACATTTGAAAACGCCCTCAACTAAACGCTTGGGAAACTTAAAAAACAACTGAACTTAGTAGTGTACTAATATTTCTTCTTACTATTCTAAAAGTAGTAATAACTTTTCTGGACTGCGCCATTCCTAGATTAATCTATGACACATGGCTTCCTTAACGCTTATGACGTAGCTCATTCGGAACTTAAACTCAAAATTTCATTCTGCTCTCTTTCTATCGCAACAGTATCAAAAATGTAAATATTTAGACCACCGAATCTTATTCCCAACGCATTACCTCAGCGCTAAAGTATTGTTAGTGGAAAACTGGATTTTAATCCTTCGACTCCAACAAACTGAATAAGTATCGTCGCTGTTTTGAAGCTAACAATAAACTTTTCTGTAAAGAATTTTTTTAATATCAACTCCACCTGGGGGACTTGAACCGAAAATCTTCGGCTCGAGAGTCCAAGCTTTATTTATTCGGCCGTGAAAGCAACCTTAAATTAGTGTAGATTTTAAGTAAAATTCAGAACGTAGAACTTTGAAACCTCTCATTATTTTCTTGCAAAAATCTACTGCTTTAGATGATTATGTAAAAAAGTATCAACCATATCTCATTTATGGTTGATAATTATGGTTTTACTCTTAATGAACTTCAGAATGCTCTTTTAAATAACTAATTTACTTGCTGTATTAATTTTTACCTTGTTAATTATCATCGGATTTTTTTAAATAAAATTATTCCATTTGATTTTATATTTTCTTCAAGAACTCTTCTGAAAACATATCCATTTAAACCCTATGGTAAACACTGAACATCTGAAACGAGGTACCTGAAACTGATGCGGCACGCAGGAAAAAATTGAAATTGAGTCAACTCACGCGGTCTCCTGCTATCCGGAAAATATCTCCTTTGAACTGACTTCTGACTGGTTACCGCTTTACGCGTGAACGCGTTGGTGTGAATTACCTTATCCCACGAGTCAGGGAACGTAATTCGCAAGACGGGCTCCCGCGCAGTTGGGCTATCCCAGTCCAGTAGAATGTAAGAGCTTTTCGTCAAGTATGAGTTACGATCTTGTTCAGAGGAGGTTCAAAATGTAAAAGTGTTCTTACTATAGTAATCGTAGACGGTGAGTAGTAAGAAGGTGAAGCGGTAGCAGGGCAGGGAACCACAACATAGACAACCGTACCACCATTTATGCATATCGGTTGACTGTCCATGATGTAAGCTACCTACTACCAGCTATCCCAAGAGAGACTGACCCCAAGCTGCCATTTATTTAAAAATTTAACTTTTACAATTTAGAAATTCTACATAGACAGTTGCTTTTACATAAACAATCTGGAAAATGTATATACAAAAATTCCAGAAAATATATTACATCAGCATGTTTTTATATTAGTATAGGTATCATTAGTTCAGAAATATGGAACAGTTTGCAATAGTTCTATATACTCAGTATGTCTTGTCGTTATCGAGAGTGATAATTATGTGCCTTTGAGATAATCACAATTTGCCGAGAGATATTTCATGAGATTATCTAGCTTATAACGAAGAATTTTACTTTCGAGCAATTTAAAGAACAAAAGTTGAGCATTGTTTTGTGTATAGAGTTGAAAGTGAAGATCCTTAGTAATTGGGCATTCAAACATATACTGGTCAATGGTGCCAGGTGAGTCACAAATGCAAACATTACTATGATGAAGTCCGAAGCGGAAGAGATAAGCAGTGAATGGTCCATGAGCTGTTAAAAAGTAGGTGATTGAACGATTTGTAGTGATGAGATTTCTGGAGGGGTAGGTAAAAACTGAAATTTTCTTCTTCCTGTTTCTTCGGATATCCAGGTATTTTTCCATCTGGAGATGAGATTGGTTTCTAGGCGGGAATTTAAAAATGAAATAGGATTAGGAACGAATAAATGCAGCACTGAAGAATTATTGGCAGCATCCCTGGCTAACTGATCTGCTAATTCGTTGCCATGAGTGCCACCGTGCGCTTTAGTCCAATGTAATTTTGGTATAGTTCGACCGCCTTATCCGCGACCATGAGCGCAAACACGCATACGCCATTCGAACCGAATTATTCTCAAAATAGGGTGGAAGGATGGGGACTTTCTTTCCTTCCAGCATATCTCTTTCCGGAGAAGAGAAGACTTTCACGTGACCTTTCACGTCGCAGCAAGTAATAGCACTCCTTTTGGAAGAGTCCATATGTTTTGGCAGAATGCCAGCCAGGGTTGTGTTTGAGACGGTCAAACTATAATAGTCTTTTCGGGAAGCTCAATAGTATTGTTTGAATATCCTTGACTATTGGTGATCGGTTGAGGTTGGTTATTGCTTGAAAACTGGAAAAGCTATCGGTAATTATAACACTTCTTTCTTGAAGCTGATTTGCAAAAGTGAGTGCTTTCTTGATGAAGCAACAGGATCGGAAACATAGAGTATCAGGCTCATCTGAAGACGGAGGAATGAAGAGATCTATCTACCTAGCTATAATATAAGCCTCGCCGTGAATATAACGCGTAGAGGAACTTGTCCGGCTCGATAAAATAATCCTACATGAGTATTTCACATATTATATGTTCGTCAGGTAAGTTCCCAGTGGGAAATCGGAGTTGATGGAAAGGAAAGTCCAAAGAAGAACTCATCTTACAACGTCGATTTGCTGTGCAGGCAACAGACGACCATCCATCAAATACATCGGTTCAAATCGCGCATGTGTGTTTTTGTTCATTGTCACGATTGCCGTGGGAAAATAATAATATTCTATAGAACAACAGAATGAAAAGAATTATTTCATTTAATTAATTATTAATTATCTACTGCAATACCAACAACTTCCATAAATTATAGTGTTATTTTAACCGTTTACATAAAGCAAACAAATAGTATTTTCACATGGCGCATGGTAAATTTGAACTAAAAAGAAAGCTCTGGGAACAGCACAGATATTAAAAAGGTAACGAAAATATTTCTGTTTAAGCACGAATTATATTTAATTGAATGATACAAGATAACCTCAAGCCTAAAGAGCGAATGAAATTCCGAGCGAACACAGGCATTCAAAATTGTCATCCAATCCGCATCATTTCCGATTGTGACGAAATGACATCGCCGTCATCCCACACCACGATCGTTCGGAAAATTAAATTCTGTTTTTGCGAAGGAGCGTCGCCGTTGCAAAGGCAGACGAGGCCATCACCGCCGTTTTAATTCGAGATGGAAAAATTAAAGAATTACTTAAGGGCGAAAATATTCTGCGAGTTACGGAGCTGTTAATACCCTTTCGACACCCGGCGAAGATGATTGTTGTCTCGCTGGCAATCTGCCAGAGACCGCCATTGTTGGTAGCTATTCGCTTTGCCTCATTGTTGTCAATAATGAAAATCGTCAAGTTTGGGGAACGGCAAAGGATACTTGCATCGCCAACTAACCTTTGCGGGGGATCGACCACACGATAAATTTCCTTAGTCTCAGATCGCCAAAAAGAAAAGCCAAGCCGCCAGTGCTAAAGACCCTAATCCATTCATTCCCAGATGCTAAAATAGAAAATAAAATATAGGTATAGCACGAAATATTCTGGATTTGGATCCAACTTAAAATAGCCATTTTTAAGTCAAACCGGTGCATGGTTCATATTTTTGTTGCAAATATTTTCACTCCGAGTGTATGTTATTTTCATTTTAATAAAGCAACAGGAAATCTATAAACTAAACCAATTAATTTATAGTCTGATACAAATCTTATTCCAAGATTCAAAGATACAGGTTTGAATAATTCAGTTATTGCTTTGTTATTGATTATAGATTATACAGAGGCTGTTCGCACAATTTTTAGACGATGTATATTGTATTCACAAAACTAAATTACATAAAATTCTTGTGTTTTAAATGTTTTATTTGATATCCCCTATTCTGAACTATCATTCGACACCGCAATTTCAAGGATAATAATGCCTTTTGAAGTGTCAGAAGAGGTATTCTATCCCATTCATCTCGAACAGCTTTCCAGACTACCGTTAGGGTTTTCGGACAACGTTAGGATAATGCAGTTTTTAAAAGTCCGAAAGCACAAAACGTCCTATGGATTATAGGTGACACATCGGGAGATTGAGTAGGGATATCGGTGAAGGATATGGCCTCGATACCAGTTTTTTGTTCCATTTCTTTTAGGAAATTTACACAGGATTTTGATGTGCGACTGCTAGCTTTGTCCCGATGGAGTCTCACAGATGGATGGCACTGTGGGTAAAGCGATGGTATTTCATTCAGAAAAATTGGCGTTAAAATATGTTCCCGATAGTATTTGGAGTTCATCTTGACATTTTTTTGCACTCTCTTTATTTTTAACTTGCCATTATAAGAAAAACCAGCAACAATCATGAATCCCTTAGAAAAACATTCTTTCGATTCTTTGAACCATGTACTCAAATTTTATTCTCCCCTTTTATGATAATAAATGGCTCTTTTTTATGTTACAATCATTTAAATACACCCATAATAACATACTATAAAGAGAGTGCAAAAAAATATCAAGATTAACTGCAAATACTATCAGGAACATATTTTATCGCCAATGTTTCTGAATGAAATACCATCGCTTTACCCACAGTGCCATCCATCTGTGAGACTCCATCGGGACAAAGCTAGCAGTCGCACATCAAAATCCACTGTAAATTTCCTAAAAGAAATATAACAAAAAACTGGTATCAAGGCCATACCCTTCACTGATATCCCTACTAAATCTCCCGATGTGTCACCTATGGATTTTTCATCTATTGTGACAATTGTTTTCCATTTTTCTTTGGATAAGTGTTCTCATACAGAATTCAGCGTGTCCTGCGTTGAGCGACATTCTTTGGAAGAAGTTGTCCCAAAACCCTAACAGGACTCTGGAAAGCTGTTCGGGAAGAATGGGATAGAATACCTCTTCTGTCACTTCAGTTCGCTTTCTTAAGATTTAAATCGACGTTTATCATTTTGTTTACAGTGGACACCGAGCATTTTAATTGATTTTGCGACTGTCCTTTGACTAGGGGGATTTTCTTATAACATTAAACAACGTACCTTTGCAATAGTCGAAGATGTCCGTTTTTTCCTTGGATACTTGTTCGGAATTTTTGTCCCACTCGAGGTTCCAATTTGACGTTCTTTTCCTTTCTTGTTGATGATATTACCTATCGACGCTTTAGATATCACAAAACCATGACTCTGACATCGTTTTTGGATAACGGAGTATGCATATTTCTCTTCGGAAAGAACGTAAATGTAGCCTTCGAACCACTGCTTCGTTAAATTCGCCATTTTGTATAAAAACAAAACTTTGAAGCCACAGATGATAATTTTGACTTTTATAAACGTTGTACAATTGCAATTACTTCTTTTGCATCAAACGATTTTTTATTACCGCTTACCAAAATCGTCTAAAAAATGTGCGAGCAGCCTCTATATTTGATTATATACAACCATATGTGCTTTTATTTATGCCTCGAAGAAAAAAAAAATGATAAATAAGAGAAAAAGACTTAATTATTACTATTTATTCTCAAGTTTTTGACCCAATTATTTTAATCTGAAAATTCAATATTCTGCTATCAGTATATTTGAAATTTTTCTTTTGCGATATTATTATCATTACTTATGTATTTAAAAAAAATATTTAGTTAGCGAATTTTAAAATGTATTAATTTTTTTTAATTTTGTAGATAAAAAATTTTAATTAAAAAAAATCTGGCCCATAGGTTGTTTTCATGCCTCGCAAGTAATTTGAGATTATTCTCTTTGAAAGTTTTTGTATTTCTCAATGCATGGAACAATTAAAATTATCCTGTTCGTCGGTCAATCAATAAATTTTTCTCGCTTTCTTATCATTCGTGCGTTCGCTAGAGTAACACTTTAAAAAAAAACTTCTTTCGAGAACTGTTCTTTAGCGTTCATACTTGGTGTAAATGCGAGGAGCAGAAAATTTACATTTTAAACATGTATTCGCCTTAGCAGATTTTCACTTAAAATTATCCCCTCCAAAAAATTATCTTTTGGTTTCACGTTTGATTTCTGTTTTTATTTATTGCAATTTCATTGTTTTTAAGTATCATAATTTTAATGTAATGTTAACGGAAAACTTGGCAATGTTCTTAGAATTAAATTATCAAACGTACTAAATAAATAAATAAAATCTGAAAGCTTCCAGATTTCACATTACGGCCAAAGGGGTGTTTTTTAACGTTTTACGCGTTACCTTTTTTTTTTTTATTAAATATCATGTTCTTCGCACTTAAACCATAAAATATTATTCAACAGCAATATATATATATATATATATAATCATCTCGCGCATAAAATATGCGTCCTTGAAGATGCATGCAATATTAATGCTAACGTAACGGTTTGAAATCGTCGAGTTTGTTAATCAAAAATTAGTTAAAGTTTTACAAAATATGAAACAGACAATAAAACAAATTCCAAATTCAGGCTTCCAGATACCCATATTCCAATGCAGGACTACGTTATTCAGAATTTGATGTCTGTATGTACCGTTATCGTTTCACAATGTGATAAATTAAAAAAACATTCGTACAGATTCTTCATTATTTAATTTCTTTAAATATAATACAAGGCGATAATATTTGGCGGCCATTTAACGATTATTATTTGATTAAGTTTCAACAGAATAATAATAATTTAAAAAAAAAGTATGAAATTTTGCACGATTTACCAGAATCTGACAGAGAAGGCACATAAATAACGATACAATGATGATGTCGACTCTCAAACTTCAGGTTGTGAAACAGTGCAACATTTTCAAAGCACAACCAAGCAAAGGAAAGCCAGAAAGTGTATTTATTGCACTGATCGGTGTAAATGTTAATTTGATAAATGGTAAGACTGCAATCATGTAAAACAGCAAATAAAGTACAGAGCAAAAGCTAATTTCTGTTAAATTATCAAAGACCAAATTGTTTACCAATTTAATAAGTTAATAAATCAATCCAATTTAATAATTTAATTCAATGTTTTATAGCAGAAATAAAAAAAGAATAACTTGTCACAGCCACTTAGACATATATACTTGCTCGGATGAACCGACAAAAAAATAATACGAATGCAAATTTTTGCTTATTAAAGTAATTTACATGTTTTATTAGGATGTATTTATTTCACCGAAACTTCTGTTTATTACCCCGCTGGAAGTAAAGCGGAAACGTGTTACCTCTTTACGCAGGTGCGCTCGCAACACATGGCGGGCAAAAATGCAGCCTGCCCGCTGTCCTGCGGACCAGGTGTTAGCCCAAGTTCCATTTTATTAGCGCATTGATTTTTCCAGCGGATATAGCTTGGGATGATACTAAACACAATTTTAAACTTAAGGATTGCTGATACGGCAATTGAAAAAAAAAATCAGATAAGGATTTCTTTGTATGGCCTATTAAATTATACACAATTTTTCCTGCATTTCATTTAAACTTATTTCCTCGAATTTCATCAGAAATATATTTCTTATTCAATCCAAGGCAAAAATACATAAAAACTGAAAATATCTTCATTAAAAACTGTAAAATACAGAAAAAACATAAACCACCATATACACTTAAAAACAGTTAATTTTTTTTTAACAATTGAAATTAGCATTTCTATGCAAAAACAAGCAATTCGGTCAGCAGGCAGGAAGACAGATTTTTCGGTGCACGAAACTGAAAGTTTATTTTCGGTCTTACTGGGCAAAAAGACACTGAAGTTTGGTGCAGAAAAGTAACTTAATTCACTGTTCTGCTAAGAGTTTCAAATGTAAACAAATGGCGGCTTCGCTAGGCTTAGGCACTTTAAACAACTTTTAAATTGTTGATAATTCTACAACTATTGCATGCAGATTAACTAACCTTGACCACAATATATGAACAACATAATTCAATCGCTTTTAAAACAAAAAATTCACAATTTACCATCGTACAAGAATTTAAAAAAAAAAAAAAAAAACTGAGCTCAGATAGCAGAGTGGGTATATGGGTATATATATATATACATATGTATACTTTTGGTGCGGCCGGTTGCAACTAAAAAGGGAGGTGCACACACGTTACAACATTCCCATACACAAAATATCAACGTTCTGAGGCTACCCATTTTTGAGTTATGCGAGATACATACATACGTACGTACAGACGTCACGAAAAGATCTGTTCTGAATCCATTTCACAATTCGTTTTGGAAAAAATAGTGCTTTATTCTGTCCGTACGTACAGATGTTACGCAAAAACATTGTCCAAAGGTATTCGAGAGCGGCCGGAATGGTTGTTTTCTTTGAAATATTCTACACGAAATATTTCGCAATTACGATAGTTCCTTTATAAGGTATATCTCCCACATTCTTAGTGTGCCTTCGTGGTGTAATGGTCAGCACACTGAGCCGGTAATTCAGAGGTCTGTGGTTCGATTCCCGGCGAAGGCGTTGCTTATTTTTCCCCTCTCTTGCTTCGAAATAAACCTAATGTCTCTACACTGGCGCTCGAACTAAAAGGGTTGTGGATGATGACTCTCCACACCCAGGATTTGGCGACTAGGCCCCCTAAAACCCTAGTCGCCCTTTAAAAAGGGGAGTATATAAGGTATATCTCCCACATTCTTAGTGTGCCTTCGTGGTGTAATGGTCAGCACACTGAGCCGGTAATTCAGAGGTCTGTGGTTCGATTCTCGGCGAAGGCATTGCTTATTTTTCCCCTCTCTTGCTTCGAAATAAACCTAATGTCTCTACACCTTTACTTCGTACAAGGAAGTAAAATTATGAAGAATGCAACCTATGGCACTCAAAAATCGGGTGAATTTTTTTTAGAAATCGGGAGATTTATTTTCAACGACAAAAAGATTTTTAAATGATAAAAATATATTTTTTAATAATGAATTAACCCCAAATCGTTACTAATTCTTAAATGCAAGCAGTACATTCTACATTAATAACTTTTCGGTCCTATGTTTCCATACAAAAAAAGTAACTTTTCGTTTTTATCAATAAAACTCTTGTTGTCCTCGTGTTTTTGTGTACGAACATGTTTGAGAATATCGGGCCTTTCGCTCGAAAAATCGCAATGACAAACGGTATACGTCGCAAAGGCATTACATTTCCTTGAGGAAATACTAGAAGAAAAGTAATCTGTATACGATTTTTGAAACGTACCTGAGTATTTTACCTTTTTTGCAGACATAACTATTACGAGATATCATAATTTCTTAAACTATTTCTCGAAACCACGTACGTTCACACATGTTAGCGACAAGATGAATGAAATAACTACCTCGATCTCGCTTTGTGCTCATTGGGTAATATGTGTCAGAATACACACAGCGGCACTCGATGCTCATTGGAGAAATCCAACATGACGTTTTCGGACCGTGTTCTCACTGACAAAGCAGAAACGCGCCATAATTTCTCACTGATGAAACTATCTTGGTTTTCTATGTAGTCTAGAGAAAAAACAGGTGCTTTCAGACACTCCCAATCACTTTTTTTGGGGGTTGCAAATAACGAAGTATTAAGCCAAGCTACATAAAAACCATGAGAAATTTTAAGAATAAGAGAAAGTCGGGAGACATATATTATAAATCGGGTTGGCGGGAGAACGGTCAGAAATCGGGAGTCTCCCGCCTGAATCGGGAGATTTGGCAACTCTGAGCATGTTTACGAAGAATTAAATAAGAAGTGCTGATAAACTCTACTACGAGCCATGGGGACGTGGGACCATGGGCCGTACACTGTGTTATATGTGAGCAAATATTTAATTTTAGAATAATAAACAACAGTCATTTTGATTTTTTAGGGTAGTAATTTCAAACAATCCTTTCAGAGAGTTTTGCACACAGATCGTCATCCAGACCAAAGGCAAGATTACCCAAAGAAATTCACAATCCTTTCAGATTATGCTTTTCAGTGATGCATACTTTTATAAAAATTTATCAAAGCGTATTAAAGACTTGCACTTAAAGACTCAATTTATAAAAGACTCGAAAACTCTTTGCTTTTTAAAAATAAGTCATTAATAAAAATCAAACAGACGATAAATCGTTGATTTTTACTTCCTTGTACGAAGTAAAGGAAGTATTGTAATCACAAAAAATTCCGGGTATCATATTTCAACGAAAATATCCATTTTGACCGCTCCCGAATGCAATTTAACGATATTTTCGCCTGACATCTGTACGTAAGGACAGAATAAAGGGCTATTTTTCCCAAAATGGATTGCAAAATGGATTTAGAAGAGATTTTTTTAGCAACGTCTGTCCATCCGTATCTCGCATACTCGAAAATGAATAGCCTCAGAAGGTTGAAATTTTGTATGTATGACTGATATAACATGTAGCTATGCACCTCCCTTTTTGGTTGCACTCGGCTGCACAAAAAGTATATATTAATTAGTCTGCATGCAATAATTACAGAATTATCAATAATTTAAATGTTATTAAAGCGCGGCTAAGCCTAACTTAACAGTCATATTTGTTTACATTTGAAACTTAGCAGAACAATGAATTAAGTCAGTTTCTGCATCTTCAATGTCTTTTTGCCGAGTGGGACCAAAAGTAAACTTTCGGTTTTGTGTACTGAAAAATCTGTCTTCTTACCCGCTGGCCGAATGGCTTGTTTTTGCGTAGAAACTCTTAATAATTATAAAAATTGTTTTAACTATATTTAGTGTTTTATGTTATTTTTCAAATTTTAATGAAGGTATTTTGAGGTTTTATGTATTTTTGCCTTACCGCGAAGTGAGAACTGAATTAATGAGAAATATATCTGTAATGAAATTCGAGGAAATAAGTTTAAATCAAAAGTAGTAAAAACTGCGTGTAATTTAATATTCTGTAGAAGGTAGTTGTGTGGTGTACACATCAGATTGTTTATCTTCGTAAGCTCGTTCTAAAACGATATCCAAATATATCAACATTTAAAAAAAAAAGTTTTTTAATCCTTTCGGCCAAGTCAAGTGGATATATTTGAGCGCCGCACTACATAAAATCTACGCACCACTCCGATTATAGGAAAAGAACATTTTAATGATACTCTATTTACCGAACACGGAAAATTGCGTCTTTGATGCAAAAGTTCTCTCGACTGGAAAAAGAATTTCGCATTACGCGAAGGTCGTTCAACTCGAAAAACAAACACCCAAGAGTTTCAAAATTTAAGTTTCTTTAGAAAACATGAATCGGGAAAAGATGTCATTTTTCTTTTTCTTAGTTTCAGTCTCTCATTTGACGTCATGTAAATCGCAAATTAAAAGAAAAATACGAACCTGCTCGAAGAATATCGCCGAGTATTTCAGTTTGGTAATTTAAGAACCTTTTATTCTTCTATTTAAATGCTTCTAAAATAGGTTTTGCGGCTATTAAAAAAAGGGGGGGAAGAAAAAGAAAAAATTAGAAAAGAATGGCTTTGCCCATTGAGAAATCAAGGTTTATTTAGGAATGGAGAAAGAGACTGAAAAAGCTGATGATATTCAACTGCCTCCTTTCCCATTGGCCAACGAATTTTTTTTATAATTTTTTTTAGGTGGAACAATGAACCGAGTGTAATGCACAATTAGTTGGGTTCTTTGTTTCCCCCCCTCGCCAAACTGGGCAAAACATCTCCCGCTGTTGAATGGACGAGAAACTGCATTTCGGACGTAACGAACGATTTTGCGGGAGAGGCTGCAAGGGGCATTTGAGGCCAAAGAATACTTATAGATTGTTAAAGATGAGGCAATAAAGGGAAATTATGAGTTCATCGCAGCCGATACGTTACAAAAAAGAACTAAATGTGCAATTCTATTTATTTAAAGGTGAACTCACTGTTGGAATAAAGAATTTTTGACCTTAAATAAAGCAGCACTGAATGTATTGGGCTAAATAAGTAAAAAAAAAAAAAAAAAAAGGTAAAAAAAAAAAAAAAAAAAAAAAAAGAGAGAGAGAGAAAGAGAGAGAACAAGAGGGAGAGAAAAAAAAAGAGCATTGATAAGTTTTTCTCCCCCTTTTTATGGTAATGGAACTACTAAATATGCGGTAAAATAACCATTTTCATCTAAATAACCAAAGAATACGTAGATTAAAATCCGGTTTCGCGCAAAACAACAAAAACATGCGTTAGATTTACTACAGGCGTTAGATTTTTATGTTTCCCATATTGGCATCTTGAATTAAAATTTATCCTTAGTTGTAAATTTAGAAGAAAATTTACTTTTTTTATTCCGCTTTTCAATTTACGACTAACGCATTCGCATTAATTTCTTCTAACATTTCTGTAACAATATTATAAACATTTCCTTTTATTCTTTTTATATTATATTGCTGTCAGCTCTTACCTAAGTTAATTTACAGCAAAATAAGAAAAAATCATGTAACGAAGTTTATTTCTTTCAAGCATGTTTTCTAATGGAGTGCCCGCTGAAAATGTATACTGATTTTGAGTCTAAATTTTGTTATTCCACGGGTTTACCTACTAATTAGTAATAACAGAGATAAATAACTTCTTTTGTTACCTTTAAATCGCTCAGTTTTTTAATCAATAGCAGAAAATTTGAAACATAAATAAAATAACTTAAGCTTTGTCAAATGGCAATGGCACGGGAAGATTAAAATATTTCATTTCGGGCAGCGGTAACACATTCTTAAATCGCTAAGTTTGTTGATGACATCTGAAACATTAATATCTCACGTTAACGCGTTTCTTTTAAATCGCTCAATTTGTTACATACATTTGAAAACCAAATATCTTGTGCCAAGTGGAGACGCGTTTCTTTTAAATGGTTTAGTTTGATAATTAAAATTTCATTTAATTCACAGATACGAAGTAAATAAAGATATCAGAATTTAAAATTCAGGCTTCAAGGTGCGCACGGTTTGCTTCGGTTTATGCGATTCGAGAGCTATGTGACTAAGGGGAGGGATGCTTTCCCGGAGAACTTTCTAAGGCACGGTATAGGGAAAACCAAGAAAACTCCCATGCAGTTTCCAGTTTTGCAAGATCATTCCACAGTCTTTCTGCTACTGAAATATTAGGGTTATCTAGATATTCTAAAAAAGTTCTTGATTCTAAAAATCTCTATATCATCAAATATATACTTCCGATCACGTTGCTCGATCAATTTCTTGATCACTTCCTAAGAATGCATCAATTTTGGAGTTCTTGCTGCTAATGCTGTTTACCAATTTTTCAGTTCACTTTCATTTCATTTCAAACTCAAACTGTCAACTAAACCTGGAGTCGGAGTCGACGTGTTTTTAGCGACTCCAGCTCCGATTCCTTTTACCCAGAAATCTGCCTAACTCCGACTCCACAGCCTTGCCTCTAAATTTCTTAGCTTAGTGCTTCTAAATTGTGCTGCAAGATTGGGCAGGGCATTGGGCGGAAGCTATGACTCTGCTCTTCTTGAGGCTAAGGTTTAATGGATCAGAATATTTATTTTGACAAAGCATTTAACAGCTCCTTGCCGTAGCAGGAAATCTTGACAATTTGCTCCTGAACAGTTTTCACAAATGAAGGCCTCATACAGCCGGGACGTTCAGGGTGCCAACTATGAAATGAACTACCTGTCTGAGGTTTTATAGTTCGACCGCCTTATGCGCGACCATGAGCGCAAACACGCATGCTCCATTCGGACCGAATTATTCTCAAAAATAGGGTGGAAGGATGGGGACTTTCTTTCCTTCCAGCACATCTCTTTCCGGAGAAGAGAAGACTTTCATGTGACCTTTAACGTCGCAGCAAGTAATAACTCCCCTTTTGGACGAGTCTATGTGTTTTGGCAGAATGCCAGTCAGGGTTGCGTTTGAGACGGTCGAACTATACCCATTCGTATCGCGATTGAGCTTATTCTCAAAACAGTTTTGTTCCTATTTCAACTTTAAATCGGAAGATTCAGTGATTTATTTCCAATTCAACCCGATCACGAAACATTATCTCATTACATTTCTAACACAATCTGTGTTTTCACAACCCCTTTTCTAAATAAGAAAACGAAAGTCAATGCGGTGATGTCCATTTTCAGCCGTAAAAGTTGAGCCGATAATTCTCTCCCCACTTTAGGAACTAAGGAACACCCACTCAAGGTCCTCGAATGCTCGATTTTGTTAGTTTCGTTCCTTTCAACAGTACAGCACCTTTTTTTTTTTTTCGTGGTTTATCTTGATGGGATACAGTTACAGGCGAAAACAATATCGCATAAATATTTTGATTTTAGTTTTATTTCTTATTATTTGAGTGGGAGCTTTTAATCTTACGTTTCCAAGATACGCCGCAAGGCAACTTGTTATCCTCTCTCAAAAATCTCATCAATCAAAATTAATAACTTTTATTATTATTATTATTATTTCATCTTTTCCAAAACAAAGACATCGAGTTTTGCGAACATTTCCATATTGGAAGTCCACATTAAGTTCTTTGTAAAATACCATGTGAAAAGGAACATCAAAGAGATACATTTCCTCAGTACACTTAGTTCACTTTGAAAATAAACTGACTACAACTTAGTTCACTTTGAAAATAAACTGACTACAACTTAGTTCACTTTGAAAATAAACTGACTACAACTTAGTTCACTTTGAAAATAAACTGACTACAACTTAGTTCACTTTGAAAATAAACTGACTACTTAATAAACTGACTGTGACTTAGTTCACTTTGAAAAAAAAAACTGGCTACAACTTAGTTCACTTTGAAAATAAACTGACTACAACTTAGCACTTTGAAAATACTACCCTTTGACTCGCATTCCTTTACATTCACACTAGTGAGCGGAAAATGAAGGCTGAGATGGGAATGATTGTCAAAGACTATTCCAGGCCAGATTGATTCAGAAATAAAATTCTCGAAGCTCTTTTGAGAAAAGGTTCGTTTTGGATACAACATTCGGTAGCAGCCAGTCATTGAGCGGCTAAATTCGCGGAGTGCCGGCATTTTACCACGAGATTCTGAGTAGTGTGAAACGGAGAGTTCACCGACAGGAGGCGGTGCGCGGTGCAAGCCCGGAAGCAG
>KK121890.1:219312-245115 GCA_000611955.2 Stegodyphus mimosarum | reverse complement strand
GTTTTATCACAGTCCTTCTAAGTTTTAACATACAAAGTCTTATTTTAGTACCAACGAAACATTTAACATTGCACTTTAGAATTGTATCAAAAAATATATTACCCTTTAAAACACATATTTTTATGCATTAAGAAAAAAAATTAAACTAGAGTAAAAGTCATTTTTGCTCTTAGGATCCGCTTGCTTGGAAATTTGGTTATGATTATCCAGAATTCGCTAAATTTCTCTAATTCTCTATAAGCTTGTATGTAAAAGTTAAGCGCATTTATTTGAAAGGAATTATTGCCGTTACTCATAATATTGAAACACCGTGCCTTAAATCTTTGAACACCATACTGGTCTTTTTTGAGAAACATGATTTTATGTCTGAATTTGAAAATACATCTTTTGAAAGATCAAAGTTATTAAATTTACAATTTCTAATTGTTGAGAATATTATCAAACAAATTTAATTTTTTGATTTAGCTTTCTCTTCGAAAAGGAAATAAAATTATGAGCTTAGTTTGTCATAAACTGTAAGAGGAAGGAATGCTCCAGGAATTTATATGTAATTTGTTCTTGTTTTTCGTGCTTTGATATATTTTACCGCTTTATACAAAGCGCAAAGTCGTTGAAGGCATCGATAAACGTTAAAGTAAAGCATATTGAGTTAGCATATTGGGACCCCTTTAGATGCATCATCTTTGGAAATTTGCGGTTACACTTTGTTGTTTAACATAAGAAGATTTAACATAATAGCTTTTTCAGGTTCATAAAATATCTATAAACGTTTCAGGTCCATAAAGTGTCACCATGCTATACGTTATTCCCCTAAGTTCACAAAATTGTAATTTCCTTCTGCCCTATTATTTTAAATCTATTGGCTTTTTTTCTTGTGGTTAAATATTAATTTATTAATTTTTTAATATTTCTTATTTATATTTTTATATAAATAAGAAACAATTTTTATGATGAAAATATTATAAAACATTTCTTCCACTTTACCAACAAATTCAGAAACATTTCTCGAAAAATTTTATAACAAATATATTGTTTCATCTGAAAAGTTTTGTAGGCCTTTTATTATAAATATAAGTAAAGTAGTACAAAAAATAAGAAATATCCATTGAATTACCTAACTGCCGTATTTTTCTATGATCTTTCTTCGCTTACGGCAGCTAGGAAATTCCTTTTTTAAACTGTCATGACTTTTATTCCTAAACAAGTTAACTTCGCGCTTTTGGCAATCTCTGAAGAACTAAACTCCAGGTCATTCTGATATTTCTGATATGATTTTCAGAGATAAAAATCCCAGATGGTGATCTCTAATTAATATGATGGAGGCTTCGCATAAAACTTCCCAGTCATAGTCACTAACATTTTATCTAACATTCATCGAAATGTGGAGCCGCCAAGCATTGCAATAATAGGAGAAAATACCTCAATCACTCACTAGTTCTGGGCGCTTTGCTTCGATTTCGGGTTTTAAAATTGCCACTAGAGAACAGCATTTTTCTGAATTAATTCTGGGATTTAGTGGCAAAAATTCAAGGCAAAAAATTTCTTTGTGGTACTACCACACAAAAAGTATTTCCATTTTCGAATGCAGTCTCCTTCTCGATGCTACTAAAGAGGGTTCTTTTGACTTACCCCTTAATTATTTTCATGTAACATTACTCTATAGCATCCACCTCTCATCTCTAGCAATAAGCTGTTTAAAAAAAAGCGCTTCTTTATTTTGTTTCTGCAGAAAATCGCATGCCAAAACTCAAGAAAGCATATTCTGCTCTGTTAAAGTATTGGCCACCCATACAATTGTTATGTGGTGATTTTTGGTTAGTTTAGAATTATGGATTAATGTGTAGTTAATTGCAGTTATTTGTTAATTAATTATTGAGTGAGTAAGTTATATGCATTAATTTATGCTTATTCTAAATTTTTCTTCACGAATTGTATTGCTTACGTTATTGAATCAATTATTTTTATGCGAGTTAAACAGAGTTCTCATTCTTACGTTACGCGTTCGTTAGTAATAGCTTTCGGGAAAAGGAGACAATGGGAAATCGGTTGCTTTCTGCGTAATATTTGAAATTTAAAAATACTTCCTTTTTATTCACATGAATGAAATTTATACCTCTTAAAGAGAAAAAATTTACCCTTCTTATGAATCTACTTTCATGACTGTACGTCGCCCCGTTGGAGAATTATGCCCATTTAATTGCTAAAATTGTTGAATTTCGTGTCTAGAAATTTATTCTGCTATAAGCGTCGTTTTTGAGCACTTTCTCGTCAAGGTCATGTACTGCGTCCGGTGGCGTGGTAGGTTTGTCGCATTCTTTCCCTCACCCCTCCTTGTTGGCGAAGGGGGTGGCGAGGGTGGAATTTTTTTTGGTGTGAAGAAGGAAAAACTAAGTTTTCGCAGCACTGTTTTGTGTTTGGCGAGATTTGCATACTAATTCACCAAATTTGGTGATTTTCGAAAATTCTGGATTCTGGACGATTAAAATCGTCATGCAAGGCCATGCTCAGCCCTTTTTGCCTTGGATTTGCAGCTGAAAGAAGACGCTTCATTTTCTTCCTCTGGAAGAGCAAATGTTGACCCGGGGGGTCCGGTAGTGGACATGTTTACGTCCTAAAGATGTACATCTAAAATTATGAATTGAAACGTATACTCCTCCGCACTTTACCATCCCCGTGTAGGAGTCGAGAATGGTGTTTTTTTTTCATCGAATCAAGGCGTTAACACCATAGTGGATGCAACTTAGATCCGAGTACTACCATCAACTCTCCAGAATGGGTCTAGTTCAGTGAATTACAAGTTTCCACCTTCTTCACATCGGTCTATAGGTCCAGTTTTCTCGCTTCGAAACATCTATGCCTTATTTCATTTTCCTACATCCTTCAGGACTGCTAACATCATCTCTGTGCGGGTTGGAATCATGCCCAAAGGAGAGCATCTTGGTTTCAACTTCAAACGGCTGCTCGTCTGGAGATTGTTCCATCTGATAAACTAGCAAGGCTTAATTAAGTTTTAAAATTCTTCCCTTCAAGTGAGTTCAACCTTTTGATTGTTAATTTCACCTGAAATTTAGTACAGCTTGCAACCTAAATTCCGTGAACATGTTTCCTAAGAAATAAGGCTAATTAAAATTTTTAAGAGATTTGATTAATTGAAGAAAAATTTTCCAGTAATGAATTATTAAAGTAAGGAGTAATTATATGTGTATTTAATTTCCAATTAAATTCTATTTAACTTTTAGTCAAAGGTTTTTCTGCTGGATCTTAAATCCAGGCTGTGTATTTAAGCAACTGCTGCACTATTAATCTATTTAGGACTTTTAACTTTAACTTGGAATGTAATTAAAATTTATATATAATGAATTAAGACAGGATATTAAATTTGTTAACTTATCTAAATTTTACCTTTTTACTTTAAGTTGTTACTATTTTTGGTTGAGAATTAACTTTAACTTTTGCAAATTAAGGAACGATTAAAAATTTAAATTCTACTTTACCTTTAATTGAGTAATTGAATGTAGGAATAAATGTAATCATTTTTCTCCAACGGGTCTACTTGAGTATGTAATATTTTCTAACTGCCTAAGGGATTGCTAAATTGATGTATGTAATTTTTACCTGAGTAAATTAAGAAATTTCTTGAACTAAGTAATCTCTATCAATATTGGTAAAGACACCATGCTCGGTGATTCATTAAATTCCTGTGTATTTTTATGCTGGCCAGCAGAGTTTGATAACTGCATATGAAAATTTAATATTAATTTTTACGGTGTAAATTTTTGATTAATTCATCTCGGTGCATATTTGAAAATAGCAATATATATTATAATTCTAAATGCATTATTTTAAATAGTTGTCACCCTGGTACCATAGATCTCGAAATCAAGTTGAAAGATTGAGTGTCTTCCTTATAATGTTGCAATAAATATCCTTGGTTATATATATATAATTGATTCAGAGTTTTTCTTATGATGATTTGTGTGAATGTTCTTAACACCAGTACTCCTGCTTGGTCTTAGGGGTTGTTCGGATTAGTTTTAAGGAAAAGTTAACACAACGCAATGAAGTTTTGGTTTTGATATTATTGTAGGCAAATTATTTAATTTCAGGTTTTAATTGTAACAGTTAGTATTTAACGTTTGGTACCCTAACACTAGAACATTTGGTGCTGCGACCACCAGAACATTTGGTAACAGAACACAATACCTCAACTAAATGATCGTTTAATGTATTTTGTGGAAATGTCTTTCAGTCTGTCTGATAGTTCCTGAGCTATATAATGTGGGATCTGAGGCATAATTTCTGTTAGTATACCTTTTGTTTCCATAGAATTACCTTTCAGTTTGAGCATCACTTTGGAGGCTGCAATTTCTACGCTTCTTAAACCACCTTCAAACTGAGTCATCATAAACAGCACGTTTTCTATTTGGAGTATCAATTTAGAGCATAAATTAGTTGGATAGCATTTTTTGTTTTCTTTTCTAAAACAAAAAAAAAAATTCAACGAAAATGAACTTTTGGGTTCTGTATTCTTATCACTGCGCTGAAATAGAAATTAACATGCTAGAATTTTGTAACATGAGTAGAAAACACCATATTTAAACACCACGGCAATCAACAGCTGCGTTTGAAGAAATTGCTTATAAGCAGTAACGGTTATAGATATAACCGCACATTGAGTATTTTTAAGGTAGTAGCATCATTTTATGTTTTAAAGTGGCATGTGAAACCTCACCTTTGGGTCCATGAAACCAACTGATAGATTCGGTGAGCTACGCATATGTAAATAAAGATATAATTAGTCCAGTTATCTATAGTGATGTGAACAGAGTATATAAGTTTAGTAGCTGTTAGATGTTTTATTGCGCTATCTTTAATCAAGCATATTTAAGAAAAAGCATTTATTTTTAGTCCAATGAAACGCCGGAGTTATTTGGATGTCAGATACAGTAGTATCTCAGAGTTTGTTTATTTTACAGCACAGCGCGATTCTTCTTCCAAAGAATAAGCTCTTTAGCCGGATAAGCAAATAGTTGTATTGCACAAAAGTTATTTTCTGTGGGCAATGGCAAGTGAAAAAGAACGATGTGTCGTAATTTCGTTTGATGGAATAAAATATACTACTTGCAGTCGGCGAGTTGAATCACTGTTTGCATCTAAAAAAACTGGAGCTGTTTTTAGTAGAGAGTCAACTGTAAAGAAGGATTGTGTATTCGTTAACGGTCAGAAACTTTAGGCAGTTCTGATGTCGGTATTAAATAATCACGTTCTGACATCATTGCACGGTAGTGCAAAGCAAATATGGAAAATGATTCGTACTGTTTACGAGTCAAAAGAAGCACTGAACGAAATACCTACCAGGAAATGTCTGATAACCATAAGACTCTTGAAGTCCCACTGAGATAGCACCTCTACGAAATCAAGAAATTAGTCGCGTATTTACGATTATCTGCAGCGGAAGAAGGTAATATAGATACAATAGTATTATGCTACCTACAGACACGGATGCAATTTGTTGCGCTTACCACTAGTAAAAAAGAATTCATTTAGGAACTTGTCTTACATTTTCACTGTAAAAAGAAAGGATATACTGCGAAATAGTATACGAAAATGATTCTCTATTCTTAATACTGGAAACTGGGCACGTGAAACTTTCCTATTAATCAAATTCGGTGACTGAACAAGAAGAATCACACGTTTCACCCACGATTTCTTTTAATATGGGTGATTTAATAGCTAAAAGCCTTCGATTAAGCTAAAATAAGCTAAAATTATTGCCTTCGAAGAAACTTCCCATAGTTATCCGCGCAAAGAATTGCTCGCTTTATTCACTACCAACTCAGGAAGTCTGAAATGCGCTTCGCGATCATTTATCTTAAATGCGAAAGTTGCGGGACAGATTTCTAACAAAACATCCAGTGTTGTTGGAATAACTCAAAAAACATTCGCTTTGAAGCTATATATAAATGGTGAATTTATATCTGTAAAAAGTATCGAACAAGCAGGTCTCAGTATGGTTTTTAAGAATTAAAATGTGTTTATTCAGTCGGCGTGTCAAATCCCGGCGAACAGGCTGCTGCATAGAATTCTTCGTATTTTCCCCCCAAGTATAACGAGTATATGACCTAGTTTCCCTTAAAATATCCTCCACGAAGGCATCCCTCCTCTTAGGTAGCTGGCTCTCGAGAGCTTTGCTATGATAAAACAAATCAAACCTAAAAATAATTTTTAAAGAAGACTACATGTTTATGTACAGCTATGTATATATATATATATATATATATATATATTATATGCTGTATCTGTATATGTATATGCGTGCGTATGTTTTCACTTTCACTTTTCATATTTCTGCAAAACCAATGCAGTACTCATTATTCATTTCATCATGAAAAAGTTATATATTTTTTAGAGCCATCTTAAATAGGTAGACCAACAGCTAACGCAGTATTTTGATTTCGTAATTTGTGAAAAGTATTAGGATTTAAGTTTTAATCTTCATTTTGTTGCCTATAATTTTATTTTATTTTTAAATTACATTAATAAAAGATGAAATTATTAATTTGTACTTAATTAACATTGTAGGAAGAGAAACTTATATTCTGGACATCAGAACGGGGCTTTCCTAATGCTCCTAAAATTTATCTCGTTTAATCTTTTGTCGAAATGTTCGGAACAAAGGAAAGTTATCAGTTTCAAATGATTAGTTCACTTAGTAAAATATCTTTTACTTGTACCTGAAAATCATTTAGTTTTGTTTTTTCATATCAAACTAAGTCTATATTTATAGTTCCTTTAGTACGGTCACAACTAGTGAGAGATGTCATTTCACCCTAGGCTTAATTCACGTAAAGGGAAAATATTTACGTGGGTGTTTTCGCGGTTTTTGTCAAGCGTAAAGTAGTATATATGGTCCCGCGTTTCTTAGGAAGTCATCTATTTTAGCCTTCCTCCTACGCAAACACTTTCTATATATTTTCCTCTAACAAATTGCAACGCTTCGTTTCATTTGAAAGACGTAAGTTACATTATCATCAGTATTCTTAATCAAGTTCCTTTACAGATATCATATACCTGGCTTTTAAAGAAAAATTATTTGTCTTATTTTCAGGCTTATCGATGTCTATAATTAAAATTTATTACTTCATGTATTGTTATGTTTACCGTTTTGCTTAATAAGATAATTAATAGCATGAGGTTTCTTGCCAACATATGAATATAAGTTTTAGAAATAACTCTTTGCAGAAGCATGATGTTATAGTGTTTTGATCTATGGTGTCTACTACTAGCAAAGTCTTGTCGTCTGATTGAGGAGAATTTCCGCAACTATTGCAATAAATGTTTTATACCAGTTAGAGAATAAAATGTTCTTTTAATTACACAAATGACTAAATGATATAAATTTAAAATGGACACGTTAAGTACGTGAAATAAAAAAAAATGCATCTACATAGAAACTTTGGCATTGCTTTTAATGTACAGGAAATGTTGTAATTTTATCCGCTTGCGAAAATTAGTCTGATAAAGTATAGCATTTAAGTCTTATCCATAAGTTAATTAAAGTTAACTTTTCTCCTAACAATTAATCTTCCTTCAACTAATTATCTGAAGTGAAAGTACTTCAGGCTTATAACGCAGTTTATTTTGTCTTCAGATGAAATCACTAAAGGCGATGTTTCAAAATATCGATTAGCATAACATATTCTTTATGCCTATCATAATACATTTACAATTAATATTAATATTGCAGCTGATATTCATGAAGCTTACTTTACCATTTTTTTTCTCAATTTTCTAAGAGCTTTAATGCCAGTAAAGAATTTGCAAAATTGTTGCACTTCGATAAATTAATGTGAGTTTATAGAGCCATTAGGTTATTTAGAAGCAGGAGATATTAAAAATGAGCACTGCCTTCGCAGGGCTCGAACCAGGGATACGCGCAGAGCGTGCTGACCACTACACCACTAAGGCATGCGTAGAAGGCGGGAGAAATACCTTATATACTGCCCCTTTTAAAGGGCGACTGGAGATTAGGGGACCCAATCGCCAAATTCTGATGGAGGAGAATCATCATCTACCACATTTTAGTTCGGGCGCCACTGTAGATTTATTAGTTATTCTTGAAAGCAGAAGAGATGAAAAATGAGCAATGCTTTCGTCCGGACTCGAACCACGGGACTTTCGAATACGCGCCGAGCGTGCTGATTATTATACCACAAAGGCATGCGAAGAAGGCGGGAGAAATACCTTATAAGTTATGTTGAGGTATGAATAACTCTTTTAAATGGCCCACGTTGTAGATCAGCAATACAATTTGGGCATTTATATTTTATTTAATAGTTAGCTTGCATATTAATAAAATCCTTGTTATGCAGATTTTCTTCTTCAGCGTAAATTTTAATGTTGTGCAGTTCCAAGATTGAAAAATCGAGAAACTGGAATATGAGAGATGAAGTTTCAGACGTTGGTGAAAAAATAAATAGTCTACGTATTAAAAGAGCATTGCGCATTCGCTGAAGAGGAAGCATCCTTTCTATTACACGATGAGAAAAGCGAGCCCCAGAGAAGCCTGCTTACGGAACGGACGGGAGTTTGAAAGGAGGCATCTTACTTGTAAATTGTCAGAAATCTTGAAATGTCAGTTTAAAAGTTATTTCGTTATAAGAGGTAAACAAATGCGGCAGCTTTAAAAAAATGCTTGATTTAGAGGATGGTGCCATTTTATCGTTTAAATGGCACTTGGACGAGAAAAGAAACAAAAAAGTAGACAAAATGTCTACTAGACTTCTTTTTTGACATGCATTGGTCGGGGCGTGAAAATGTGTCGGAGACGCCGCAATTTAGATGGTTATATTTGGCTCTAAAAAGTGATGGAAAGACTGAAATTGACCAGTTAAGTTCAAGGTAGACGTAGTTGCAACAGAAGACAACTTTTAATTAATAATTAGGTCAGGACACGCAGACTTTAATAACACGAAAAAGAAAAGGCGAAAGAAGGAATTGCGAAGGCTAACTGTATGAAAGGTTCCAGTTTACAGACCTTTAAGGAAAGACCAACAGATAAAGGTTTATGGACTACTGTGAAGAAGTGTTTGAGTTTTGCAGACATTTAAGAAATAACTGAGCGATGAAGGCTCTTGTCCTACAAGGCTAAATTGTTTCAGTTTTACAGAGACTTAAAAGAACATTTAAGAGATTGAACGAAAATTATTCTAGCCCGAGACTGATGAATTATTCCAATTTGGAAAACCAAGTTGAGCGGTAAAGATTCATGTCCGACGAAAATGACGTGATCCTGATTATTGACATTCCAAATGACATCATCGTCAAGAGTCATCGTTATCTTGAATTCAGCTTCTGATTGGGATGTAATGAGTGATGTCATGGGTGGAGATTCACATCCACAGCATCTTACTTCGGGAGTTCTTTTGGAGTGTGTTCTTCCTAATTCGAGAAATTCCTTTTCGTTCTGCGACTGTATGATTACCGTCTGTAATGTTCATATCTATGGCGGGAGACAATCCTTTAGGTTCTGCGACTATATTCTGTGACTGTGCGATTACTGTATGTAATGTTCGCATTTATGGTGTGAGATGCACAAACTGTTCAGGACTATAACCTAGCGTGTTGGAGAAAATGATTTTTGAATACGAAATATGGAAGCCTACTCATGTAAGTAATCTTTACCTGCTCCTAGCATGTAGAGATGATTAGGTATTGATATTTTAATATATATTAAGAACTTTATTTCCGAGATTAGGATAAGGGTCACTTTTTTCAATGTATACTGTGAATTTAATGGGTTATTTGGGGTACTTACGGACTTAATATAAAAAGTAGTGTTTATATCGCTATGATAATGTGTTTATCGGTCTAACCCTTGATAATAAAAACTTTTGAGCAATCTATTCACTCACTAACGCCTCTTCAAACGCAGAGTATATTCTTCCAGCGGCTCTGCAGCTTTGTTTCCCAAATTATACTCATAAAAAGTGAAACTGGCCTCAAAATCTGCTTTTCCAACTCCAGGTCTTTTCAAAGATAGAGCTTCCTACAAAAACGACAGCGAAACGTGAGGTGCACCTCACAACTCTGTACTGAACAAGGTTTGAAAGGAAAGTAAACATATGACATCATAATAATTAATTTGACCACACTAACGCGCGAAGTGTAACTGTTCTCAAACCCCGCACGAACATTCTTCGTTACGTAATAGTAGTTTCAAACGATATGTATTTAATTACCTTCCTGATATGTTCTATATTAATTGTTCTATATAATATAGATTTTGTTCTATATTAAGTATATATTCTTTTAAACTTTACAAATAATTGTGAAAATTGCCTTTTCTCATAAAGCCGATTTCATATATATATATATATATATATAAAAGATATAAATCACTAAATTTCTACAGGCAGTAGCTTATTTTCACCGTGGCTTTCATTACTATCATTTATCCACTTTTTCTACCCTGCAAATAAAGCTGGATGTTAAATGGAAGAGGTTTAAAATATGTGTGTCAAATTTCAAATAATCCTTTGAAACTGCGAGCTATCTAATATGTATTCATTGTATTGCTAGTATGCTTACAATGTATATTATAGAACAATTCCATAATAGATATTTTTTATCTATATTACTTTTCTAATATATTTTCAATTATTGCTATAGTAATAGCTTTATTTGCAGAGAAAGAACATGAAAAACATTTGAAGTTTAGAAATCAGTTTAATTCAATAAAATATATGTTTGCTTGATGAATGAATTTCATATAGACTATATGGTGATATTTTGTTTTGCTAAATTTTTGGTGAAATGCATTCAGGACGTTAAACATGGTCATGCAGAATTACAGGTAAGATTAAATTGTAACTAGCTAGGGATTCCAAATATTCATCATTTTATTGATGAATTACAAAAGATATTGTGGTATTAAAAGTTCTGTTCCCATCACATACGGGAATGAAAAATGTTTCAGAGTTATGTCATTTTATTAGTATGTAAATATAAAAGCTAAAAATTAAAAGAAACGCTTGAAATAAACACACTGACATAACTGTTTTCTATCTGCTGCCAAATTCATGATGAAGGAATAATAGAAATTTTGCACTGGGTTGTTTCTCTGATTAACACATATACCAAATGCTGAGGTATAATACGGATATAACGAATAGTTTTATATTTGCGACGAATTGTCTGATAACCGGTTTTCAACATTTCATTTTGAAACGTTCTCGAAACCAATAAAAGGAAGTAATTCAGAGGAGCTGCGACCAATATCTGTTTGTAAAATTTCACCGAACGGAATAAATTCTCTTTCTTCATGATCATGGAAGATATCTAGAACTAGAAGATGCGTAAGTTAATTCTGAAAAAACCATTTCAGGGTTAGGATATTCTCGGCATTGTTTTATAGCTCGACTTAAATTTTCACGTACAAAGAAAACTTATATCGAATAGGTGAGAAAGGGACTTAATGCAACCACATACGAAAGAAAAGAAAATAAGTCGATCAGACTTCGTAAATGTGTTACAATTTTTGGCATGATTTTAGTATCCGGTATTTTAAATTTTGCATGTTAAATTAAATAAAATGATTGACGGTAAAGCACTGATAAAGAACAATGTAATTAAATGTACTTTAATAAATGTTTACTTTTTACAGTTATGTAGTACATCCTTTCCTTATTTAGTTGAATTTATTTTATATCATTTATATTAACCAGAATTCCGTAAGCATTGCTTGCTTACGTATAGAAATTATATGCGCCCAGACATGAGTATTTTTAATCATGGAAAATTTCATTTTCAGTTTTCAAGCATATGTATTAAAAATCCTGATAGAAGGAGAGTATGGTCATGATCTATTTATAGATATCTATTTAAAAATAGTTTGGTATTTTAATAGATTTGGAACCTGATACCGAAATAGAGGTACTAAGTATTTTATGAAGTGCTCAATGTCCACTGAAATTTCTTTTGGTGCTGAATCGAATTCAAGTGCCTAAATTATTCATTTATTGATAGTTAGCTAATTTTAATTAACGGAAAATACCCAAGGGATACATATCAAAATACTGGAGTAACAACAATAAGTAATATTAATTGCCGCCTAGTAAAATAACTCCCATTTATAATCGTTAAGTTTATTTCAGAAAAAAATTTACTCTCACCAGCATTTGAACTCCGGAACTATTGCTGCTTCCCGAACGTGATTTTCAATTGAACCATTAAGATAAGCAGCAAGAATGGAAAGAATTCCTTACAAGTTATGTACGTAGTGTTCTGATAACCGATTTCGTTGCCAATGTTTGTTCTAAATTACCTTATCCATGACTATCAGTAACTTATATTCATACAGCAGATGAATCTAAATACATTTAGATATCATTTAAAATTTAATATTGAAAACACACACAGTGCTTAAGTTTCTGTATACAGAAAAATAAATTAATGCACAATAAACTACGAAATTAGGTACCAAAATATTTAACAAGGTGTGCTGAAATGTGCTTGTGCTGCGAAGTTATCATACGACTAGCGAAAATAAAAGAGAGCTATTATGCGAATTGTACAAAGTTAAGGATTATGAATATTATATAATGCACATAATTTAAAGTTACTTTGATGTACACAGAATGCACTTGAATTATGTTAAAATTAAAAGTGAATAGACATACAATAATGAATGTTGATTACACTGCTTATATGTTAGTACTAATTATCATAAAATTAAATTGAAATAGAAAACTACGCAATGTTAGATTGCAGCAACTATTTACCTACGCGCGCTAAATTCATATCGGAGATCGTAAAAACAAGAAATGTAAATATTAAGAGAAGGAAAACTAATAATAATAGCAATAAAAATAATAAATACGCATTTCAAAAATTAGTTCTGATGTGCAACAGAAAAAGTACTTTTCGATGTGAAAATACTGTGTTCAGAAATTGGCCATAATGCGCTACAGGAAAAAATTTCCAAGTTCTTTATATAAACAGTAGCCCGTGGAAAGTTGTACTTACGCAATCCTATAGTAGGATTTTTTTCTGAGATAACTATTGAAGACTGGGTTTTTTTTTTTTTTTTTTTTTTTGCGGGGGCTTGATAAAGTGGACTTAACCTGCGCCGTTTCTTCCTGAAGGACGAAGAAGGGATTCGGCAGGTGGAAAAATTAAATGCAGAAGCGTGAAATTGTGCAAATTATCTAAAAATACTAGAACTATTGGAGCTAAAATTCTAAGACGCAGATCACAATGTAGATAACTCAGTGGCCTAGCTTTTTGATGTTAAAATTCTGTAACACTCTCAGTAGATGAAGAAATATTAAAGAATTAAACCATGAGACACTTTATAAAAAACTATCACATTACAGGCTTGAGACTTTATCGAAAGCAAGAGGAAGGTACCAGCTTACTGTTGGTATATGGATTTAAGTTGGATGGCTAAAAGATGCCGAAACATCCTTTAATACACGATCGCATCTAAGACCACTAAAATGATCACTCCCCACCTCCGCACACTGGTAATCCCAAAGACAATGGAGATAACATTTTAATAAACCATATCTCTGGAACTATTCTGCGTAGCCACAGGAAGCTCACATCAAGTTGAATCTCTCGACGAGACTTTTCCGTTGATATATGAATTATGCACTTTTGCACTTAAAATAGCACTTTTACGGCGTAAAACTTGAAGATCACTTCTGCACGCACGCTCCCTGACAACCTACAGTAATTGTGGTCATTCGATAATTTCATGGGTGTGGAGCAGTGCTGTAAATTTAGATAGAAAGTTAAAATTCAGTTAAACAGAATAACGCAAATATCCTAATCGAAGGACTGTCGGATCATGGTCATCGGTAGTTAGGAGAACCATTTGTCATTGTTCTCCTTGGGTTGAGTCAACATTGTAGTTCCTGAGGCAATACTTACTGAAGTAGACTGTCCTTAGTAATGTTTGCCTAACATAATTTAAAATTCAAAAATGTTTGAATGACTGTAAAACGTTTCTAGAATCAGCAGGCATTCATTTTCTTTGTTAAAATGAGTAAAGATTTTTTCTGAATTTCTCAAGCACTTTGTGCCCTTAATTCAAGGACCAATAGAATACTGCAAAAACGTTTTATTTTTCAGGAAATATAATAAAGTAAAACTAAAATAATCTTTCCTGCTGGTTCTATCACAGAGTCTGCTACAGAAGAGAAGCTTATTATTCAAGATTCATTTGTAAAATGAATTAGTCTGTCAGATTATTCATCCAGTGCGATTATTCATCAATGTAATGCATGTATAATATTTAACGATTTGTTAAGTAATTTCGTTTTTCAAAATTTTTCAAAACCATTTCACAAAAAATCTTGACATTTCAATAATTCCAGTTTTGGAGGAGAGATTTCAAGAAAGTTCATTAGGAAAATTTCGTTTGCCGTAACTATTTGCTCAATTTAGCTTTAGTTCCCCACAGTCCACAAGAGCAAAAATGGTTTGGAAAATAAAACCTTTTCCAGCAATCTAATAACCTTTCATCATAATCTCGAGTTCATGCTCGTTTAAGAGATCTCAGGAAGTCCTTATAGGGTTCTTTTTCTTTACTGCAGTCTATCAGTACTTTGGAGAATGGGCAAAAAGTCCTGCATGCAGTTTTCCTTCTAAAACAAGGATGTTTTCAAATAACTTAATTACATAGTATTTGACTTTATTATGCACAAAAATATTACTCAAAATCATTGAAGGAAAACATTTCATATGTTTTCAGAAAAGAAATAGTTATATATGACATATTTGCATTTGGTATCATATATATGTGCCATTTCACAAAACACTTCGATACAGAAATATAAAACGAGGTAAATTTAAAACGTAGTCTTATTATTTTCAATGAAACTCAAAATTATATGACACACTGTTATACTTCATGTATACGACAGTGATATACTTCGTGCTTTACTGCATAAGGAATGCATACACTCATTTTGTCGGCCTAGATGGATATGTGATTTCAGAAGACGATGGCAGTGATCGCATACTCTCTGCATCGATTCGTGAAGTAGACAGAAAGGATATCAAAATCAGATGTTTTAATGGTGGGAGCGAGCAGACATTTTTTCGAGGATTAAGAAACCAACTTAGAAATAACAGTGTAATTCTTTAGCAGATTCATGACCTAAGTAAAGGATAATTCACTGGCAGTATTTATAATGTGATAAAAGAAGCGATGCATCTGGACCTCAAAATAAGCCAAATGAGAATGTTTTCTGAAAAAGCTTAAAAATAGAAACTAAAATATCTTTAAGATTAGAAACTTCAGAAGATTATGGGTATACCTGGTTGGAATAAAAATGAAAGGAGTAGCGTTAAAGCGGCAAGAATTATTTTAAATCCTATTTGTGTACACTCTTTAAGGAATGCTGAATATAATTTTAAAAACTGAATAGTTAAATGCAGAATATTCGAATCCTCGAGTAAACTGTGACTACGGATTTCTATTGATTTCCAAGAATATGAGAACTCAAAATGATTTTCACATTGGGAAATTTTGATTCCTAGTGTGGGGGGTGTTGTAAAAATTATTATATGTAGTAAAAATACTTAAATATTTTAATTTCTTATGTAATGAAAATTGTGTTAATTTCTGTAGGTTATGAGAAATATTAATTATAATTATTCTGGTGTATAAGTGATAACCAAAATTTTGAATATTAATTTTATCAGCGATGAACCGCGAATAAGAATGAAGAAATCCAACTACCCAGTATAGGATTATAACAGGTGATTAAGAGTACATCACATTGTTTCCGCAATAACCCGAATGATAGGGATAAAATATGTGACCTACAGAGGATAGCAAAATAATGTACTTACCCCAGACGTTGTGATAGTTGAAGAAGAAAATACAAGTTAATCATCTACAATTCACTCTATTTATTTTTCCTATCAAAATTTTTACTGCTGAGCTCACACAAATAAAACAAGAAAATTAAATAATCAGATCGTAACTATAGTCCTACTTTAAATGCAGAACGTCCATTCGTTTAACGATACACTTGGAGAGCACAATCTATTTGCATCGCTTTCTATAAATCACGAAAAACCTGGAATCGAAAATATATGTAGAGCAGCAATAAACTTGTCTTGAAATTTCTTATGATTTTGAAGCTTCTACCAGCGAATTAATTTGGAGCAGTGCACCACGTGGCGATCGACAATGGATGAGCCTTATATTGCACAATGAGATCGTTCATGATTCTTGCTTAAAAAACATCATTCAATCCTGGATGAATTTTCAGAAACTGCATATAGAATGAATATATTCAATAAAAAAACTACAGTTGGCTTTCTATAAATCAGGAATCATATCATCGGACTTTTCAGGAGAGTTAAACGTGCATCATGAAACGAAGTGGTAGGTGAAGAGACAGTCGGTGAAGAGACAGGCCGAAGTCCGTCCTTCACCCTTGAACTACTAGCAGCAAAGAGGCAGAAACCGGTCCAACAACTGCCACCAAGGGCTTGGACGAAACGATGACGATTCTTGAAGCGATAGTTTGATGATAGATGCCGGCTTGCTAGCACAGTGGGATCCAAAATGTTTTTACGTGAGTTTGTGTACATCATGCAATTTTTAACTCGAAGATTCTGTACAAAGTTATTAAACAGGTTGTTCTCGCAAAACTTTAGTGCAGCACACTTTTACTCAGTACGTTTTCCGAAATGTGATAGCATGCTTTTATCAAATAATATTTTTTCCGAAAAGAATTTTTCTGACTTTTTTAACAAAACTTTCCTCTGGATACTGCGTTTGATCGTACATCACACTGGTTGAAATCCACTAGTTTTTGTATAATCTACTTCAAATGGAATATAAATTTAGAGCACTACGTAGGTTCGCTTTGAAAGAACATAATTTCAAAGCAAAACCGAAAGATATGTGACGACTTGTGTAAACGGAGTAGGAATGTTTCTTATACAGAAAGATACTATAATAGTAATAAAATTGATACGAAATGCTTGAAAGAAAACTTCAAGATCGAAGAAGAGACATGCAATCTTTTAAATTTAGAGTTGATGTTTGGGAGTTAGTATATGTACACGCGGCTAGAAGACTAAAATAAAAATGCACAGAAAAGGGAAAGTCCAACCGTGTCTGTCTAGTTTAATGGTTAAGCCATTCTGAATCTTAGAAAGAAATTTACGATTCTCAGTGGCACGAAATTTTATGCACTAGAGAAATGATTTCTGTTGAGTAAAGATTTATATGCAGCAAAATATAAATCATTCTGGTCTTATATTCTCTTCAATATTTTTTCAAGTAGTCAGAAATGAATCAAATACATAAAGTAATGTTGCTGGTCTAGGAACAGAATAAAGACTTAAATCCAGAAATCAATATCTCTTGTAACCTGGTAATATTTTAAATTTAAATTTGTATTTTTTACATTGCTTGAGTTAGCTAAATTTAACATTTTAGATAAGAAGATTTAGTTATGTTAATGTGAAACAAGATTGCTCTTAAGGACAACATTGTGAAAAAAGCCTGCTCCTACGGACAACATTTACTATTGTTAAAACGAGCCTTTCGTTTAAAAAGAAATCTCTAACTGGAAAATCTATTGGTAGAATAATTTTGATTAAAATATTAATTTTCAATACTTCAAAATTGCTCAACTGTATAACAGTTACATTTAAATATGTGGGATAAGGTAATGCAATGAAATTACAAAACGAAAATATGAAATCGGTAGATTAAAAATAAATTATCCGTGTTTACAGGGAGGTAAAATTTACGATAATTTTAGGATTTTATATCAGAAAGTAAAATAATGACGAAATGAAACATTCGTACATGAGTCTGTTACATAGCTCGGAGACCGACTGGCTGAGAACTACGAAATTTGGTATATAAGTCGTCTAACTAACAAAGCAATGTTCTCGAAATGACTTTTTGTTTTCAAATTTTGATTTCAAATGTTTTATTTAATACGAACATGACCTCTTGTCGTGAATTTAAATATTTCGAATATTTCTTCTCTTAACGCATAGCTTTACACCCTTGAATTTTTAAAGGAAGTACCTACAGAGTTTTGAATGTAATTTCCTGATTTTATTAAATTTTTTTTAAATCATTCATATTTTTTTTCCTTTCACCTTCATTATTTTAAAATTCCGACACGCAAAAGATGTATTTTATGAAGTTTTGAAAATTCTGTACATTATAAAAAACTCTTCCTTCTCTGTCGAAACATGAATAATAGAAGAAAGTACTAATTATGCTGTATTCTAGTATATTTTACATATGCTGCGGTATATATTTAATTAGAAATTGAAGCTTTTCTCCTTCCTCGGATACAACGCTATTTCCCTTCGAAACATAGTTTTGAGGAGAGGAAGTCATTATACATCGCACTGTTTTCTTTTTTCTAATATTTTTTATACGTTAGTTATTAGCCTAAAGGGACCTTAACTTAGAAGAGCTATTAGTCTCAAAATGGCATTTTGCGTCGAATCACTGTGAACTGTAATATCGCTATTCAGATATATATATATATATATTTGAATAGTGATATTGCAGTTCACAGTGTCATATTATAATTATCTTAATTCAATGATGTACACTTTTCTCTCTTCTCTATTTGTGGGTCTTGTGTTTTAAGGTGATTGTTTACCTTTTATATCATGCGTACTTCTACATTAATAATAATTTGTATCTGATAAATTTTTGATTTGCTTCATCATATTCCTTAAAACAATTTTAATGCTTTGCGCATTCTGACAAGTTTCCTGGTCTGGTTTCAAAACCATTTGTTCGAAATATTATTCTATATATAATTATATAATGTAAATACTATAATATTTAAAAAATCTTTAAATTTTTTGACTAAATCAGACTTTATTTTTAAACATCAATTTGTTTGGGATTAAATTTCATTCTTTGATGTAGTTTTATCAGTGTCAATTTTTTTATTCAATCTCTAAAGATGGCAATTTAACAAATTCTGAAAATTAACTTTTTTTCTTCAGTCATACTCTTGAAATGGTCCAGGTTTATTGAGTAGAAATTTCGTGTTTTTTATTTTATTTACTTACTTATCATCTATAAATTATACTGATTAGCAGCTTCTCTCAATAAAAATTTTAAGAAATGCATTGTAAATTTTAAATTCTATAATGTTCTACTACTAGAGATTTAGAATTAATCATAGTATTAATTGAAAAATTAAAAATAAAAATTGGAAAAATATAATTCTTTAATAAACTCTGTGAGAAAGTGCAAGCATAAGTTAGTATTACGCTATAGTTTGTTATTTTAAAATAGGCACTTCAAGATCATATTCCCCTCCCGGCTTACGTAGTAACTGCAGAAGACAATCGAGATCTCTACCAGTTTTTCTCACTTCATTTCCGTTAAACGTGCTTCGCTTAGCGAGAAGAGCTTTAATAAAAGCTGACTTAAAACTATAGTCTGAAATGAGAAGGATTGAGTCAATGTTGTGAGGTGAGGAAAGCACGCGTTAAAATAGTAAAAGACGAAGGGTCGAAAAGGTGTTGAGGTGTCTATTTTAAAGTAAAAGACTAAAGTAGTAATGAAATGTGTAAACGCACAGGAATAATGATTATATGTATTTAACAAAGAAAAGACTCGATGCACTTTATAAAGTGGAATCAATATGCTAATTATTCCTTGCACACTGCTGGTTGCATTGAAATATAACAATTAACCAAAATCTAATTAAGCAAGGGTGCAAAGAATGTTATATTAATTATTCTAATGAAAATACTACTTATTAAATTAAACAGTATGTTGATTAACATAATCGTAAACAGTATTTTGATTAGAATAATGTATTTAAGTCAAAATAGTGTTTATTAAAATAAAAATATCAAAAGTAAGTAGTTATATTTAGAACAGATAGTCATAGTTTTAAAGTCCATATCCTGTTGGTGCTTCAGTCTTAATTTAATTGTTTGAATATTTGCATGTGATTAAACAGAGAAAGCTGTCTACTTGAAAATTGCAACCTTGGAATTAATTACAGGTCCAAAGGCAATAAAGACGAGAAAAATCAAATAAACGATAATTGATTGTTAGAATAACAATACCTTTAAGATATTCTCAAATTCTTTCTAATGAGAACCTGATTCAGTGGACCTGGAAGTCGTAATTTTCTGCACATATATAACTGCGATTCTGCATTACAAAAGAAACTTGCCTAAGGATGATAAAGGATATATTATGAAATAGTAAATGAAGGATAAAGGAGTTATTGCTTTTAACTTTTTCTGTTAAAAGTGTTTATTCCTTATTCATTATATTGATAAGGAACCCATGAATGATTTATATTGTTAAAAATTAAATACATTAATTATAATTGATTTGATCATTTATTATTCTTTCATTTAGCATTTTTTTATTGTAGAAAAATTGCATTCTGACATAAACTAAAAATGAATTAATCACAGAGGCATAGATTTTTATCAATACTAGCAGATTAGTACTAGCAGATTAGCAGTGGAAGTAGTAAAAGACCATTTATTATCAACAAGTACGCAGAATTTTTTTTTGTTCCTCATTTTAGGAAAATGTTTAAGCACTGCATTATATATATTAAATGTCAAGAACTTCGCTAAGAAGAATGTTTGAGTAATAAATTTAATAAACAAGTCAAAGCTAAGATTTTGCTAAAAACAAGTATCTCAAAACATCATTCATGTATCTTCTAGTTCTAGTGTCTAATGCGAAGAAGATATCAACAGTTTATGACAAGCTTCATTTTTTTGCAATCAGATGTTTGAAAGTAAACTTACGAAGAGTATGGCTGAAGCAATCGGATGGTTGACGTATTTCACTGGGGAAAATAGCTTGTTTACTTGGGTTATTTCTTCAAATGTAAAGTTCAGTTTTCCGTTATACCATGTCCTGTCATGACAGATACAATAAGTGGCTCAAGAGATAATTTTCAATATTTTTTTAACTTCTATGTCAAAAGACTTCCAGAAATATCCAAGAACGTCTGAAACATCTTCTTTAGAAAAAAATTCTAAAGAATGATTTTAAATTCTTTATTAGTAATTACATACAAATTTTGAAATCAGAATAATTTGTGTTCATTAATACCAGTTAATACTGGTATACACGGATAACCAGCCATCACTGATAATTAGAAAACGGCTTCTTAAAACTGTAATTAATAAGAGGGTACCTGATAAATCAATCATTCGGAAGTTTTGAATGATCAGACAATACTTTATGTTCCAAATAGAACTTTATGAATCACAAAAACCTTCGAAGAATTTTATTCTCACACTCCAGTAAAATACGTCATGTATATTTTATTTTCGATAACCTTCATGATTTCCTTTTAGTCAATATAGTGTCCACTGCAAAATTATAACGTCAGTATATTCTTATACAGTTCTACACGACTTTATCTGTCAACTCCTAGAACACTTCAGAGATTGATCGACGATACATCATCCAGTCGACCCGGCTCATTTATGTAAACACAACTCAGATAAATGTTTAAAACAAACCTGTTTTTTAACAAGTAAACGTGCCGTCACGCACACTAACCGTAAGTAACTCTATACCACCGTCCGTTCGATTAGGAACACTCGAGGATGAACGTCACCCGTTTACCGGTGACAATTCACACCTGCTGGGCCCGAGGTCCCACATCCTCGAGACACCAACAATTTTAAACAGCTCCCTCTGTTAAACGCTCAACGCTTAGCCGACCCACCGCTAAACACGGACCAGTCAAGACCACCTTCTCGGCTGGACCGAGACCACGGTGGGGTGGGCGATGACAACTTGGAGCGATGACTGGCCATTGATTGAGGCTACCTGCCAGCACTACAACACGAGATGACCCTCTCCTTAGGCTTTCCAAGGAATACCAAGGGCAGCAGTGACCAGACTCTCAATGGTCCAGTTTGCTTTTTGGCTACCAGTACCCTGGTGGAGGGGACTAACACCTCTCGGTCCATGAAGAGCAAGTATAGACTTACCCCATGGACCATCGGGAACCGCCAAGTTCATAAATTTTATACCCCCTTGGCCGAGACTGCCTAGGTACAGATCCTAGCCAGTAGCCTCGCATAGTACTCTGCGTCGACCCCCGGGGGGGACACTAACCGTAAAAGAAACGTAATAACCGATATTAGCTGGAAACGTAAAACAAATCTTCCAATCAAGTTAAAATATTAAATACATAGCAACATGCATTTACTCGACCCTAAATATACATGAAGTAAATACGGCTGGCAAGGTTAAAGCTGATAAATAATTTTTATCAATATTAGCCTCGCTAGCCGCATTTGATTTGAGAAATAGCAAGGAGCTATAACAGACTCTCTTCTAGAGATTACTGAGGAAGCAGGGTCACAGCAAGACGTATGATTGACTGCTCTACGTCATAAGCGGATTGAAGTGCTCAAGTCTCATATCACTGTATTTACACATAAGTGCTCTTTCAATGGATTTTTGTCCTTAGCTTTGTATTAATTATTTTGGGTGCAATTAGGGATTACATTCTGACGGATACCTCGTGTTTACGCGTCCGCTCGGTCGTCGACAGGTTTACGTGATGAACGGTCTTGATAATGTTAGTGCCAAGTGTGCTAGTGTTAGCGCCAAGTGTGCTTTCGTCTAAGTCCAGAAATTTGTGATTATGTCTTAAAAAATTATTCTCTAAGCCACAACTGAGGACTCAAAGTTGACGTTTTTGGGCAGACGTAAGCTGTTTGTGTTCATAATTATCAAACTCTCATGTTCTTAGCTTCAGTAGATCAGTGCTTTAATTAGTGTGTTTACTATTCTTCCTTTTTCTGCAATCGAATACATTTAGTATTCATCCCCATTACTTCTGGCATGCAAACAGCAGCCATGTTGGAACAGTTTCTCACTGCTTGTATGCAATTTATTCATTTAAGAGTTTCGTTTCATTTTAACAATATTCATTAATATTACCATTTTTATTATTTTCTAATGTGTCTTGTATTTAATTATATTTCTTTAAATATTTATGCTTAATCAGTTGAAATTTGGTGTTTTTTTCTGCATACTCTAGCATGCATTCGTAGATTGTGTGCAAAAAATACATGCAATATACGAAGGGGCATTCGTGTAAGAAACATAACACTTTAAAGTAAAAGTATCAAAAAAGGGCCCGGAAAAAATAGTAGATATTTATTAATATTTTCACGTTGCAATATTCGTAAGTTATACGTAAAAATTAGATATATTCGTGCAAATGATCGCACTTTATTCGTAGTTTTTGCGTATAATACAAGTACATTTCAAGGATTTACATATAATTTAGGTCAAAATTTACGCATATTTACCGCATATACTTATCTTCCCATTTTTGGTGAAAATTTATGTAATTTATTTTTTTTTTACTTTTCCCAAACGTATTTCCCTATATTTTTACTATGCATATTAAGAATAATTTCGGTAAAAATTCATTTTTCATGACTTTAACATATGTTTTCACAGGTATACATACATTTATTTAATACTATATTTCTATCATTATATGCAGATAATATATTCACATTACGAATGTATAAACGCCATTACAAACACATTTGATTTTCGTAGACCAGTGCGTTAAGTTACAGAGCGATGAAATAGAATACATGCACCGTACATAATTAAACTTTTTCGGTACTTTATTTAAAACACATAAAATATTTAAACCACGCCGTCCACACATTCTTCCCTGCATGTGCTGAAATTGTTCACAATCTATTAAATGTGATAAGTTAAGCTAACAAAAAAAATATACAAACAAAGGGAAAATTCCATAGTCCGCACACTTAGACTGTACGCTAATATATCTATATGGAATAGAGAATTCATCAGCACTGAATATGAGCGCAACAGCCCAACAGTGCTCTGCCACCCTGCGAGTTCGATCTCTATGCGAAATTACAAGCTCCATAAACTTTCGAATCATACGCCGTATATACTGATTGATCAAAGGAGGGCCAAGGCACAGGCTATGGCTACTGTATGAGAAGAGGCACCAGCAGTGTATTTGCCTGGACACGAAAACTGAATTCTCCCAATACAGTGTTCCAAGCTGCGCTTTCAGCACTTACAGTTCACTACATCATTCTGCTTGGTCACGAATTAACCATACATTGTGTCTCAGAGTCAAGTCTCCATTCTACATGGGATTGGAAAAGTCGAATGCAGACTTATTATTCGTACAGACTTCTTGAACCCTCATTTGGAGCTCAATCAGTAATTGAACTATTTCATTGGAAGAAAATAAATGTGAAATAACTGCGATTACCGTTTAGCGCCGAGAAAGAATCTGATTACCGTTTATCTAGTAGCACGCCAAGGAAGACAAAAATCAATTCACAAAAAAAAATGACTAAAAATACGTAAGTATGCAGCTTGTCTATTTGTTACTCTCTGCAAGTCCAAGAGCATTTTTAACAAAGCCTGAAAACAACTACATGAAGAAAGACTTTTTTCCCTAAAGCCAGCCCCTTGCACTGCTACATGCAAAGAATGTTTTGCCCACTTTATTCATTTTTCCTAATTTCTGACTGTTGCTACTGTACTGAAGCTCTACAAAGGATTATATATTTTTAACAGTGCAACGTCCAAACATTTTCACTGTGTCCTCTTCGAGCTATGAAACTATTCAACTAATTAAGACCAAAGATAATTGGCAATTTCCTGACTTTTAAGGTGACAATTACTTAAAAGAAATCTGTTACTCTATTTCTTCGTTAGCCTCCTGTCTTGAATCTTTCTTACAAATCTTTATTTTAAGCGCATTAGAACATACCTTTTATTGATCGAGAAAGCTTTCTCTAACTTACTTTCAAATGAGTAGAAAACCAAATAATTATACCATAGGAATTACTTGACCTTCTAGTAATTACAATTGCTGGATTACACACTCGAACAGCTTCTCTATATATTTTAGAGATAATACAGCGTAATTGTTCATTTAAGCTTCCTCTCGATCACAATGCTTTTTCTATTTTTAAGGATAGTCAGAAATCACCATTTGAATAGTATCTTAGTCCGATAACACACCTTAGTAATATTTTGATTTACTCTATCCACGATAACACCCATCATTCATTTATATTTTCAAATCCTTGAATTCTAGAACTATTATCTTGTCATTTTACAGGATCAGAAATCTGTCCACTTCAGCATGAATCATTATAAACGTCTCTCCAAGCATTAGAATTGAGATACACTGCATAGAAATAAAGAATTTGTTACAAAAAGGCACATATTTTAACTAGTACCATTTTAAAAGCATTTTAAGAGCGATGCACGAATATACACAAAATTAGTGCATGCGTAATAAAGGAGTTCAATGTCATCTACAGTTATGTCATTTTTATATGTTTGTTATAGTATCTAAAATAATTATTTAAGAACAGCTAAAAGTATATATTCCAAAAAATATTAAGTTTTCGCCTTGTCGTCTAAAGTAACTTCATGCGCAATATTAATTTTAAGTTCAAACTGTAACCAAGAGCAATCCATTTGTAAATACGTCTAACATTTGGCTCTTTTAGAGATTAGCAATTTATATCAGTTTCGTAAATTAATAAATTTGCATGGACATGAAAACTGAATTCTCCCAATACAGTGTTCCAAGCTGCGCTTTCAGCACTTACAGTTCACTACATCATTCTGCTTGGTCACGAATTAACCATACATTGTGTCTCAGAGTCAAGTCTCCATTCTACATGGGATTGGAAAAGTCGGAATGCAGACTTATTATTCGTACAGACTTCTTGAACCCTCATTGGCACTCG
>KK121890.1:201928-214940 GCA_000611955.2 Stegodyphus mimosarum | reverse complement strand
TAAAAAATGTTTCAGACTACTTAAGTATGGTTCAGTGATAATTACGAAATTATTGTAAGATACGTAATTAATAATTTTGAATACAATATTGATCATGGTTTAGATTGTCGCATGAAGAATTGTGAGTAATTTTTAGTAAATGTTTGTAGGGGTAGTCTGGCCAGCTATTCTGAATGGATAATCTTTTGGAATATTAAATAAATATTTTTATTTGTTTTACTATTGTATGTTTTTTGTGTTTTATCTTGTATGTGTTCCAAGCTGCGCTTTCAGCACTTACAGTTCACTACATCATTCTGCTTGGTCACGAATTAACCATACATTGTGTCTCAGAGTCAAGTCTCCATTCTACATGGGATTGGAAAAGTCGGAATGCAGACTTATTATTCGTACAGACTTCTTGAACCCTCATTTGGCACTCGTTTTCCACTTTTTGAAAATATAAATTGCATTGATACATACCATAAGCGATAGTGGAGCAAAGTAATGAAACAATTAGTATCAATTAAACGAGAAGCATTTGTGGATTTTTCTAGACCAAAATACAAGCGATAAAATTATGCTGAAATAAAGCCTGATATTTAACGTAAGATACTAAAACATAGCATACTAAGCATAACGTAACATAACAATAAATAATAAAAAGTATCATAAAGTAATAAAAAGTAACATACTAAAACATAACAAAATTAATATCAATTATGTTAATAATTGTATGTTACATATATGGCCTACGTGACATTAAAAGATACCTGCTGTATTTCTTTACCTTCTACTATTGGAAAGTCTCCCCATACCCATCAGAGTCTCGGAGATGATTTAATCTCTGAATGTTGTGATCATAAGAGCTATTTGAAGCTAGTATTAGAGGATTCATGCATTAAAATCTCATCATCATTTGAATTTATCAGGGAAAGCAGATAACTAAATTCTAGATATATTCTATATCTAACTGATTAGATGTCCACGTCGAAGTTCGTTAACGGCTGAAGATATGAGAAAGGCTTGAGATATGATCACATACTCATAAGCCTTTCTATAGCGTACTTCATTGTAAATATCGAAAAAGTTTTGCAATCATTATTAATTTTTAAAATTTTCAATACATTGCGTTCTAGAGTTACATGCTTTGTTTCAACAATGCCATACCTTTACCAATGCTGCGGCATAAAAATAAGCGATAGTACTGTTTGTTTTTTCTTCCTTTTTTTTAATTTTTCTCTTCTCCTTTTTTTTACTTTTCTCTCTCTCTCTCTCTCCTTTTTTGTGTTGCTCTTGTTTTATAGAATAAAAAACTGTCTCCTTATTTTGCTTGGTTTTAGCAGAATGAAATCTTAATGTATGTTTTGGAAGCTATACAAATTTGCATAATCTTAACTTATCAAATATAAGATTGCGTAAGCGATAAATTATTTCTGTTGGTTAATAGTTTCTTTGAAAGATAAAACATTAACAATACTGCTTTAAAAATTATAAACCTAAATTCATCACATGCATAGCATTTACTTTTGATGTATTCTTCTTTTTTGTAACACTGTGACAAACTTACAACATAAAAAGTTCTGCAACTATTAGACGCAAATGCAGAATTAAGAAGCTTAAATGTAGGCGTAGAACAAACTAAGCGTGGGGAGAAAGTGGTTGAATAATTAGGAATGATCTAATTAGTCAGCCACGAGACATCTCAGGAGAAATGTTCGATTACTTTGTCCCATCACGACCTCAGGAGCAACTATTTATCACACTTTAAGTATAGTAAAGACTGGATTAAATTTAAATTCCTTAGACATGGAAAGAAAAGAAGGAGTTCTTGAATTCAAAGTAATGAAAGTCAAAGCATAAACTCAAAAGTATAGAAATATTAAAAACACTAACTTCTGGAACATTCTTCATTTCTTATATCACGGTTTTCTTTAAAGTTTGTCTAAAGATGTAGGGTAAAGAAATCGCGAATATATAATAATTAAAGAACTATTCTTCTAATAAAGTTGTACAGTTATTAATATTTTTTAAGCTGAAAACGGGAAAAATGCCCGGCGACATCGATGGAATTCGAACCTTAGATCTCTGGAATGCACGTCGAGTATGTTTGCAATTACACCACGAAGCCATGCGGAAAGGAGGGAGAAAATAGCATATACAATCTGCCTTTTAAAGAGCGACTTGAAATTACAACCTGTCATCAAATCATGGTGGTGACGAATTAGCGTTAACCACGTTTTTTCCCGGCGCCACTGTAGAGTCATTAAGTTATTTTGAAGCGGAAGAGATGAAAAATGTCGCTTGTCCTCGCCGGGAATCGAACCTTGTTAGGAGGGAGAAAATACCTTATAAGTTGATTAGCATACTTGATAGCCCACGACGAAAGCTCACAAAAATAACTCTGCAATGATCATTGCCTACGCGACAAATACTCGCAGTGATGAAAGCACACATGCATGAAAATCCACATAGATAAACGCTCGTATTGACATAAATTTTTATTTTCAAAAGCCCACGCTGATTTATGGCTGTAATTTTGATAAATGCAGTATTTTAGTGTCAGTTTTGATGTCTCAAAATTACGTGTATTTCTACAAAGCTGACCATCCAGAATGCACCATGAAGAATGCAAGCGATATCAAAGCTAAATTTATTTCCATGATTACGCCTAGTACCAGTGTTAAGTGATGTGAAATACAGCCTCCGTTGAGGTTGGGAGGACGAAAACATCAATAATGTGAGTTGCCTCTACGTTTTGCAATCGCTGCTATACTCCACGGCAATGAGTAAAAGAGGTTTTGGATGTGTTGCTGGAGAATGGTAGTGCATCCTGGCTCCACATGTAACCAAAGTTCATTTAGTGTACTTGCGTTTGCGACATGCTGGGGTAGATGTTCTCCAAACATTGACCAGATATTCTAGATCGGGATAGATCTAGAGAACCTCTTTTAGTCATTGCCGTGAAGTGCATTTTTAGTCATTGCCAGGGTAACAATAAAATATGGCGGTTTAAGAAAAATGCTTGGAAATTGTGTGTGACATGTAGTCGAGCACTGTCCTTCTGAAATGCAGCTGCAGATAAGCCCTAAGAATAAGGAAGGAAAATAGGCTACAAAACCTCAGTGATATAGCGTGGGCTGGTATGCGTACCGATAATGCGTACTAGAGGGTGCGTGAGTGGAATCTAATACCACCCCACACCATAACGCGTTGTAGGATTAGTATGGCGAGGCATAACACAACAATCCAGTAACCTTTCTTCGCTGTGTATCCAAATTCTAATCCGAATATCGTGGTACTGCAAGCAGAAACCTGAATCAGCCGAAAATACGATAAGACGTCATTGGAATGTCCATGTGTGCTTCATCAGTGCTATGCACACACAATATGCCTGTCTTCCCGAGGAATGGTGTTGTGTAGATTTTATTAATTTACAGTGAATAGTAAAATTTTGATGTTCATGTTAGAGATGTAAGTTTTAAATTATACTGTCGCTAAATTATTTCTTTTGATTTGGGTAAAATTTCTTAAGTTAGCAGAAAAAGCTTACAGCGATAGCCTGTTTTTGCGTTCTCACGGGAGGAGAATTTTGGGGTCAAGGGTCAGCGACCAGCTGCATTTTTTCGTCCCCTTTTCTTGCGGGGACGAACATGTGTTTTTCTCGTTCAAAGGCGATCCGCTTAGCGGCGCCGATTCTTGATAGAATTATGAGGGTGCAAAAATTTGGGATCTGTCTGAAGAGTCGCATCGTTAACAGATTTACTACTTTGTTTTTGAGTTCGAAAAATAAGGGGCTTGTCATTGTGAAAGGATAGGACTGATTTTCTTAGAATTTTGTTGGGTATTTATTGGTCTGTTTCTAGTGGTTAGGAGGGTTACTGTTTTGTGTAGCATTGGTGAGTTTTAATTTTATGGATTTTTTTTAACCAATAGTAATTATAGAGGCGGTGCACTTTTTGAGCGTCACGAGGTTTTAAATTTGGTCGCTCCCGTGGCGAGCGGAGACTTTTTCAAGATTTTGTCAGATTTTAAGAGTCCTTTTTGAGGGGAGAGAGAGGGCCCGGCGGCCCCTTCTCGGGGTTGTCCGTGCGAGAATTGGCCCGAGAACGATGCGGGCTCCCATCGTATCGTCGTCGGCGAATCCTTTCTGAAAGTCTGCGGCTATGTCCTATTCTCACTGATGTTTTTCCTTGAGGAAAAATAATGTGTTTTAAATGCAGATTACTGTGACTTGCACTTATCTTCAGCGAGAACATCATTCAGAAATCAGTGGGCTTTTACATACAGATTACTGCGGCTTCCATTTTTCTTTGTTGAGGACATCATCGAAATGTTGGTGGACACTCATGTTAAGTTGGACCTCATTGCATGCAGAGGAACTGTATCCATGAGGAAGATTTTCCCAACGGCTGAGTTCGCAAATTGGTACAGCATTGATGAAGAGAAATTTTTGAACTTCTTTTACGTGCGTTGCGTAGACACTTAGGGAGACGAAATCTGGACAGGAATTTTTCTCCACCCATTGATGAAGAGAAATTTTTGAACTTCTTTTACGTGCGTTGCGTAGACAATTAGGGAGACGAAGTCTGGACAGGAATTTTTCTCCACCGTGAGTTGATTATTTTTTTGATTTTGTATTTAATTCTATATGTGTCCTCAAACTTATTGCCGTTAACTGATTTAGGATTTTGTGGAATCGATTATTAGAAAAAACTTCATCTTTCACTTTACGAAAATTGATTTAAAATATTTGTATATGTAGTGTGAGTTTAAATGCTTGAGTAACCTTCTAAGATTAATAGAAAGTGTAAATTGTTTCATTAAGATTTTGGTAAGATTTGGAAATATTTAAAGAAATAAAAAATGTTTCAGACTACTTAAGTATGGTTCAGTGATAATTACGAAATTATTGTAAGATACATAATTAATAATTTTGAATACAATATTGATCATGGTTTAGATTGTCGCATGAAGAATTGTGAGTAATTTTTAGTAAATGTTTGTAGGGGTAGTCTGGCCAGCTATTCTGAATGGATAATCTTTTGGAATATTAAATAAATATTTTTATTTGTTTTACTATTGTATGTTTTTTGTGTTTTATCTTGTAGTCTATTGTAGGTCACCCATGTGATCCTTTCGGAAAACATGGTTAAACTTCCATTCGAACCTGGGTAGTTTATTGCGGGCGTAGGAGAATTTAATGTTATTTATGACTATACGATCAGATTTAGTAATTTAACTTAACTGGTGTTTTGACTTCTTAGTGTGTGAGATTTATTTCTCCCTGGCGTTTTGAACTGTTCTGTGTTTTACTTTTAAGTGTTGTGGCTAACTCTAAGGTTGTATTGATATTTATGTGTTTTCAGGAAGGAGAGCCGATTAGTTAGTTTTAGTGAGAGATAGCATGTTAATGATTTAGTGTCGGTAATGCATTTTACATGAATATTAATATTTTGAGTTTAACAAAGCCCCAGGGAGGATTTTTCATTTCATTGAACTTAAGAGTTGAGAGTTGATATAATAAAACTGAATTTACTGTGTTGAGGATTTATGAAAATTTAATATAGCTTTAAGAATTCATTAATTTGTTTTCAAACACCAGTCCCTATGACTTGGTTTATGAACTCACATTATATTTTCATATGAGAATTGTTTTTTTTTTTTGTTTGTCACGGCACCAAGAGAGGTTGAGTATGCAAGTTAAAATTAAAAATTATTAGTAAAACCCGCAAATTTTTCTTTTCACAACAATGGTGCCGTGACCTCGCGACCTGGTAGACCACTATTTATGTGTATTTTGTATTATATACTTAATTTCTATTTTGTGTATGCTTATGTGAATATTGTGTTTTGAGTAGCGCTGGATTTTTATGTTTGAGCCTACCTAACTCTTTGACACACCTTTTTAGTTAATTTAAAATTGTGTGTGGTAATTACATTTTTATGATTTGATTTTGTTATTTGCATTTTTTAATGGATTTGATTATTTCGACATTTTTTAAAGTGAATTGTTTAATGTCAGAACGATTGTTAAGTGTTAATTTAGCAGTGATTTTTTTAAGTTCTTAAATTGTGTTAATGGATTTTAGAGAATGTTTATAACAGAAATTGATTAGAAATTTGGAATTTATTTTGAGTAATTCAGTTCTTTTATTAACGTTAATGCTGGTTAGATTTGTAAAGTTGCGAGGGACCAGTGATGGTGTGTTTAGAGATTTTACTGAATTTTTTAGATTTTAAGGTATCAGCTTGAGTGAAGGTCTTTATAGCTTTAATGAGTGTTCAATATTTTTGCTGGTTCTTGTTTGGCCTTAATGAATTGTTCAAGTAGTAACTGAGTTTCTGCCTAATTTCTGAGTTTTGTAGTTTGGTGAATAGTGATTACTGTTAGTGAGGATTGGTTAAACAGTTGGAGTCTAGTGTTTTACGAGAATTTAGAATTGCAAATTTATGAGAAATTTTTGTGGCAATTTGTTTTTGTGAGAATTTGTTTTGTGACAAGGTAGAACTGTTGTGCTGTAAATTATGAAATTAGAATAGTTACCCTTCTACACTCATTGTACAGGCGTTCAAGTTGTTAAGGGTTATTCTGGTGAGAAAAATAATTAGTGAGTAGTGTACTTGTTTTGGAACCGTGAACTAAATTGTTATTTGATTAATCAATCTGATTTTTACTAGCTCTAGTATTTGTCACTGGATTTCAGTTCTTGATTGAATTTGTTGCAGATTTAAACTTTAATTCTAATTCGTATTTTAGTTTGGTGCTGAATAAGATCGTTGGTGTGAATTGAGAATGAATACTTATACGGGTGACTTCAGGTTGCTGGAGCAGTTTTGTGTGAGTTTGATATTAAGAGTTTTTTTTAGTATATGTTATGCATTTTCAGTTTATTGCCAATGTTTTTTAAAATCACAAGACTTGTTGTGTTTAAGCGCGGGTAGAGACACTGCCATGTTTCAGTGTGGATTTTTCCTTGGACCTTAGTGTACAGATTTGTGGATTTTTAGGGTTTGAGTTCGAGTTATTTTTGGATTTTGAGTTTTAAAGCACTTCCTCCTGGATTGAGATTTTCACATTTATTCCTTGCAGGATTTAGTAGTCTCTTTGTTAATTTTTTTGTGTTAATGCTAAAGACTGCATCTCACAATTGCAGTGCATGCACTTTTGTTTCTTAACAAACAGGCTGCTGTCTCGTTTTCTAAATTTGGGTTTTTGTATGTTTCATTTTTGCTTTGAGCGTTTTTGTATAGATGTTGCTCAATACTGCATTTTCTCAAAGCAGTGCACATTCCCTAAACAGCTCTTTATGCAATTTTATGTTTCATACTGTCAAACTTTTGTGGGTATTTTTGTACACCTTTTGTTATTTTGCGAATTTCGGTGTGTGTTCTTTAACTTGCTTTGATTCATTCTTGACGTATTCCTGGTGACAAATTTGTTTAGAATTTTTCTGTAAATGGGTTATTTATGAATTTTGAGTAACTTTTGAAGTATCTGGATTTTTTTCTTTTGCTCTTTGAAGAAATATTTTAATTTTTATGGGCTTCTTTGTAGTGGTGGTATGCACACGTTTGAGAGGTCTCTTCGGTTTCGGGTTCTTGGTTCTTCTTTAGGGAGTTTTCGGCTGGTTCGAATTTTCTTTTCTTTTGTTGAAATCAAATTGCAATTGAATTTATTTTTGTTTTCCTTACTAGGGGACGCCTTAGTGTTTTGGATTACTTGGTAAGTTACTGAATTCCGTTTCTGGAGTTTTTCTCTACGTGTTTGTACTTCTACTGCAGTTTAGAGGTTAATTTGTTATAAACGTTTCTGGTTTATATTTTAGTTAGTGTTGCTTATTTAGGGAAAAATGCATGTGATTTTGGTTTACTCACTAGTGGTTTAATTGGTTTTTGGTTTGTGAGCATGTTGTGTTATCAAGTTAGTAAACATGGGGATTTATGACACTTCACTCTTGCTGTTTTTAGTGTAAAAATTGATTTGTGCTTAACGTTTTAGTTGAAATTTTCTTAATTTATTGGTTTACGTGTAGATGAATTTTAAATTGTTTTGAATAGATTATCACTGATGTCCGTGACTATATACATTTGAAAGCATAGTATCTGCAGTTATGTATATTCTTTGCGTTTGTGATTTTTGACGTGTTTGTAGAAAATTTTTGTTGCACAAAAATTTTCTTTTCCGGACCGTGGGGGAAGTGTTGTGTAGATTTATTAATTACTATTTTACAGTGGTTATTAATTTTATTAATTTACAGTGAATAGTAAAATTTTGATGTTCATGCTAGAGATGTAAGTTTTAAATTATACTGTCGCTAAATTATTTCTTTTGATTTGGGTAAAATTTCTTAAGTTAGCAGAAAAAGCTTACAGCGATAGCCTGTTTTTGCGTTCTCACGGGAGGAGAATTTTGGGGTCAAGGGTCAGCGACCAGCTGCATTTTTTCGTCCCCTTTTCTTCCGGGGTGTTTTTTTTTTGTGTTTTTTTTTGTTCAAAGGCGATCCGCTTAGCGGCGCCGATTCTTGATAGAATTATGAGGGTGCAAAATTTGGGATCTGTCTGAGGAGTCGAACGTTAACAGATTTATTACTTTGTTTTTGTGCTTGATAGTAAGGGGCTTGTCATTGTGAAAGGATGGAACTGATTTTCTTAGAATTTTGTTGGGTATTTATTGGTCTGTTTCTAATGGTTGGAGAGGGTTACTGTTTTGTGTAGCACTGGTGAGTTTTAATTTTATGGATTTTTTTTAACCAATAGTAATTATAGAGGCGGTGCACTTTTTGAGCGTCACAAGGTTTTAATTTGGTCGCTCCCGTGGCGAGGAAACTTTTTCAAGATTTTGTCAGATTTTAAGTATCCTTTTTGAGGGGAGAGAGAGGGCCCGGCGGCCCCTTCTCGGGTTTGTCCGTGCGAGAATTGGCCCGAGAACGATGCGGGCTCCCATCGTATCGTCGTCGGCGAATCCTTTCTGAAAGTCTGCGGCTATGTCCTATTCTCACTGATGTTTTTTCCTTGAGGAAAAATAATGTGTTTTAAATGCAGATTACTGTGACTTGCACTTATCTTCAGCGAGAACATCATTCAGAAGTCGGTGGACTTTTACATACAGATAACTGCGGCTTCCACTTTTCTTTGTTGAGATCATCATCGAAATGTTGGTGGACACTCATGTTAAGTTGGACCTCCTTGCATGCAGAAGGACTGTATCCATGAGGAAGTTTTTCCCAACGGCTGAGTTATCAAATTGGTACAGCATTGATGAAGAGAAATTTTTGAACTTCTTTTACGTGCGTTGCGTAGACAATTAGGGAGACGAAATCTGGACAGGAATTTTTCTCCACCGTGAGTTGATTATTTTTTTTGATTTTGTATTTAATTCTATATGTGTCCTCAAACTTTATTGCCGTTAAATAATTTAGGATTTTGTGAAATCGATTATTTGAAAAAACTTCATCTTTCACTTTACGAAAATTGATTTAAAATATTTGTATATATAGTGTGAGTTTAATGCTTGAGTAACCTTCTAAGATTAATAGAAAATGTAAATTGTTTCATTAAGATTTTGGTAAGATTTGGAAATATTTAAAGAAATAAAAAATGTTTCATACTACTTAAGTATGGTTCAGTGATAATTACGAAATTATTGTAAGATACATAATTAATAATTTTGAATACAATATTGATCATGGTTTAGATTGTCGCATGAAGAATTGTGAGTAATTTTTAGTAAATGTTTGTAGGGGTAGTCTGGCCAGCTATTCTGAATGGATAATCTTTTGGAATATTAAATAAATATTTTTATTTGTTTTACTATTGTATGTTTTTTTTGTGTGTTTTATCTTGTAGTCTACTGTAGGTCACCCATGTGATCCTTTCGGGAAACATGGTTAAACTTCCATTTGAACCTGGGTAGTTTAATGCGGGCGTAGGAGAATTTAATGTTATTTATGACTATACGATCAGATTTAGTAATTTAACTTAACTGGTGTTTTGACTTCTTAGTGTGTGAGATTTATTTCTCCCTGGCGTTCTGAACTGTTCTGTGTTTTACTTTTAAGTGTTGTGGCTAACTCTAAGGTTGTATTGAAATTTATGTGTTTTCAGGAAGGAGAGCCGATTAGTTAGTTTTAGTGAGAGATAGCATGTTAATGATTTAGTGTCGGTAATGCATTTTACATGAATATTAATATTTTGAGTTTAACAAAGCACCAGGGAGGATTTTTCATTTCATTGAACTTAAGAGTTGAGAGTTGATATGATAAAACTGAATTTACTGTGTTGAGGATTTATGGAAATTTAATATAGCTTAAAGAATTAATTAATTTGTTTTCAAACACCAGTCTCTAGGATTATGATTTTATTGAACTCATTATATTTTTATGAGTATTTTTTAGTGTTTTTTTAGTTTGTCACGGCACCAAGAGAGGTTGAGTATGCAAATTAAAATTTAAAAATTAATAATAAAAACCCGCAAATTTTTTTTCTTTTCACAACACAGGGCTATCTGCCTGAAGGAAGGGTTTGCTGGGTGTGGGATCTTTAAGGAAAGCTGGTTCAAATCCCTGTTGCACAAGAAGAAATCCACGAAAATAAACCATGCAACCAATTTATTCTCCTGGACAAAACCGAGGTCTAACTACTAGGGTTCAACGGTCTTAACCACTATGAAGCTTATTAAGTATAAAGAAATGGCAGTATGTTTGGACTAAATTTTTGGGTCTGTAATCATTAGTGTAATTTCCCGTTGTATATAATATTAAATTGTCAGCAGTTGTAACAATACTTAAAGTATAAAGCAAATTTATATACATATCATAATAATAACTAGAAATATTTAAGTCGCAAACAATTCTACTTCAAATACTGCTTACTATTACTTCTTGAGTATTTGGTTAAATATAAATTCCTACTTGACTAGGAATTTAAAAACTACTTGTGTTACGTAATAATGATCAAATCCCTAAAGAGTATTTGTTCCATTTTATAAAATTGGCGCAATACGTTCTGCTTCAGTGTTCTTTTACTGCTAAATATTTTTATTTATATCTAATATCACAAACATTTCCCAGAAACTTAAATCAGTACTGAAAAACTGTTTAAGTTAAACACATTTTAATCTTAAATATTATATTTTTGTTGTTAATTCTGCCTTTTTTATTGCGTTATTTAAAAAACAGCTATTTCAGTAAAGATTTCTTCTGATACTTATCAAACATTTAAAAATACGGTTTAAATGAATAAATTTATTTGGAAGACTGCATAACCACTTCTTGAAATGAAAATAAAAACAAGTAGACATCCTAGAAAGACGAAAACCAATGCAGGCTACAAAAGCTAAAATTCATAACTAATTTTCTCACTTATGAGCTGATGGTGAAGGCGGTAAACATTATTAGTTCTGAGTTTTCAATTAAGCCAAAGTGGTAATTAGCACTAAAGTGTAAGCTCGTAAACGTTAGTTGTACTGTAAACAAATTTAGTTCCGGGAAACAAGAAAATCGTTTTGTACCACTTGTGTTTCTTGAAAACTATCTTTTTCAGCATAGTGATTCGAAGGTAAATTTCAAGCTCAGCGAACTGGATGTCCGCCCGCTAATTCATCCTTCACACAAGCTTACAGCATATCTGTACAGTGCCATATTGAGAAATGAGTTAAAATATGAGAGATAAAAATAGAATTTCTTTTCAACGGAAAGGGATTTGTGCGAAGGAAGATTAATGATTACTTTCACATGTTTTTTTATATAGATGTCTAATTGATTTTAAAATAATAGCAATAAAGTAAAGAAAATGGTTTTTTACCTAAGGGAGATGAAAATATTCCGTTGTAACTATAAAAATAGTTCACTCTTTTGTTTGATTAATTAATTTCTCCACAAGTTTTTAATTTGACACTTACGTATAATTAATCTTAGACCTATACGTTAAAAATAGCTTTTGGGGACCTTTACAATCATATTTTTTATGCATATATAAAATAAATAGTGAGTGAAAATAAAAAATCTGATATTTACACCACATGATCTGTTTGTGCAGCCTATTAAATTATACAGACTTTTCGCTGCACATCATGCAAAGTTATTTCCTAAAATTTCATTAAGGCTATGTTTCTCACTCAGTCAGTTCGATTCTCGCTTCGCGGCAAAGCTAAAATACATAAAAAAATAAAACATCTTTATTAAAAATTGTAAAATACAGAAAAATCTAAAGCAACAAATACAGTTAAAGACCGTTTTAAAAATTAGTATAAATATCGGTTATAATTAGTGTTTCTGCATAAAAACAAGGAATTCGGACAACGAAAAGGAGGAAAAAATTTCGTTGTTCAAAACTGGAAGTTAACTTTTTGTCTGAAAGAGCAATAAGCACCAAAGTTACTGTACCAACTTACTAAATTCAATATTCTACTAAGTTTAAATTTTAACAAGTGGCCGCCTCGATAGCGCCACTCTAACTTTTAAATTGTTGAGAATTCTACAATTATTGCATACAGGTTAAATAAAGACACAAACAACTGAACTGGAACGTAAGAAGAAGATAATACAATCACTTTTAAGAGAAACCTTTGCAATTTACCAACATATAAGATTAAAAAAGAGAGTTCACGCAAACGGGTAAGAAGGTGGGTATATACACTGGTGTTCAAAAATTAAGGACGAGACGGTTTTTTCAATATAACTTTGTACAAAAGCTTTCCAAATCAACACATTTAATACCGTAAGATCCCCAATACGTAAGGACATGAGTAATGTTAGCAACACTTACTAAAAGAGAAATCAGAGGGATAAAAAGAAGCTTTATTGAAAAAGTAGCATGCAGCGCAATGCGACTGAAGGCCGAAACATCCCTGTGATGGGTGTCCAGCAAGAAACATCCGGTCTTTAATAGGGGATATGATCTCCCCTGACTGCTAGGCAGGTTTCACATCATTTGTGCATGCTGGATATGTGGTTGTTAATGAGCTGTTGAGACACTGCTGCTCGTTCCTCTTGTAGCACCAATCGCAGTTTCGGAATCGTTACTGGCGATA
>KK121890.1:171193-194027 GCA_000611955.2 Stegodyphus mimosarum | reverse complement strand
CTTTTGATGATGTTGAAGGGGTTATTGCGTGTTCCCCGCTCTGTCCAGATGTGTATGTGTCTAGAATCGCAACTCAGACTAAATCCGCTCTCATCTGTAAAGAGTACTCGTCCCCATTCATTGTCTCTCCAATTCCGGTGTTCCCGGCACCACAGAGAACGTCTTCTCCGATGGGCAGGCGTTAGAGGTACACACCGTACAGGGCGTCGTGCAAACAGACCACCGCCGTGCAGTCTTCGGGCCACGGTAAAACGCGATATCGGTCGTCCATTCCCCTGTGTCGTGTGTCTAGCGATTTCTCCCGCTGTCTGCCGCCTGTTTCTTCTGGCCTGTAAGGCAATATACCGGTCATCTGCGGGTGTGGTTCCTCGTGGACGGCCACTACTAAACCTCCGGATAGCTGTTCCTGTAGTTTGAAATTGTCTCCAAAGTCGTGAAACGATGCTGTGAGCAATTCCGAACTCTGCAGCCACACTTGTCACACTGCGGCCTTTTTCCAACTTCCCAGTGGTTCGACCTTGGGTAAAAGCATCCAGATGTCGTCTAACAGATTGATTATTCTCCATTTCTCGCTGAGGCAGCAACTCGGTGTGATTTTAACTGCTATACCTGCATATCTGCGCATGTGCTACCGTACATCACCTTGCTTAATCTCCTGATTGGTCTTTCTCTCCACTGTGCCTCTTCGTTCAGCTGATATGCTAATATTTCGACTTCGTCCTTAATTTTTGCACACTAGTGTATATATAACTTTGGTGCGGCTTATTGCAACAGAAAGGGACTGCGTGACTAGATACAATAGCAGTCCCATGCACAAAAGTTTTATGTTCTACTGATAATCGTTCTTGAGTTATTCGAGATACATACATATACGAATGTAGAGACGTTGCGAAAAAGCCCTTTCTAGACTCATTTTGTAATCCCTCTTGCTGAAATGTAATCCTTTATTCTTTACATACTTAAATCCTTTCTAAATACTAAAAAATCCCTCCTAAATCCACTTTATAACCCGTTTTGTGAAAGATAATCTTTTATTCTTTACTTGCGAAAAGATGCATATACATATGAAAAAGATATGAAAAATGTCTTCTAAATTCATTTTGTAATCCGTCTTGTAAAATATAATCCTTTATTCTCTCTGTACCTACAGATGTCACATAAAAACCATCTAAATGGATTCTAGAGAGGTCAAAATGGATATTTTCGTTGAAATATGATACCCGAAATGTTTCGCGGTTGCAACTCTTCCTACACTTCGTACACGGATGTAAAAATAATAAATTAAGAAATAAATACAATTTTCAGTTTTGGCATTAAACATAATAGCTAAGGTCTTAAACAGAAAGCAGGAAAGCTTGCTTTCGACTTGATAAACTATACAAATAAAATATAAAATAGTGATAAAATATGTAAACAGACATATGTTTGAGACAATAAAAGTCAGACTCAGATACTCCATTTATTATAATTGCAATCGTAATACATTTTATATTGATTAAAGCCATGTGTTCCTATATTCAACTGGGCTTTAATTAGCACAAGATTTTATCCCTGTGGGGTTATATTTATTGTGGGCTTTTATTTACGTCTGCTATATATGTTATGTGAGGGGGTATTTGTCGCATGGGCAATTATCACAGTGGGGTTATTTTTGTGGGCTTCTGTTGCGTGTGCTTTCGTCCAGAGGGCTTTCATTATGGAACCCGAAAATGCTCGAAAGTTATAACTCGACTTCGAACCCGAAACTCGAAAATCTATTTAAAATCACTTGCAAATAATGGAAAATATCTTGATGAAGGAGAATGCATGCCTTCCTTATGAAGCCGAAAGAAGAAAAACCCGTATAGAGTGTTAGAATGTGTACAGAATCATGGTAGGTGATAAAAAAATGCATATGTCATGAAAATCTAAGTAAAAAAAATTAAAAAAATAAACAGACAGATTTAAGTTTCAACATTGACTCTAAGATAAAACACGATATATATTCCAATCCTCTTCTGTTACGAATCTAATGGGAAACTAGCTGGACTCAATCATGTATTGCCTTAGAATTGGGTCAAGCGTTTCTGCTAAAGTTATACAGGGATGGCGAAGAACAGTTTATAATTGTTTCCTAAAAACACGTGTAAACAACTAGTTTCAATGGCAGTCGTACTTTGTGTGGCGATAGGAAAACAAAATCACGCCTTACGTTGTGTTGCAGAGACATTTTCGATCAGGAATAATAATCACGCAAGCTAGTTGCGCAACCCAACTTCATGAAATTCTTGCGAAGAAGTGCTCGACACATTATGCTTCTACAAATATTGCAACAACTTAATGTAGCTACGTCACCATAGGGGGGAAGAAATGCTGGCAAAACAGATGTATCCTTTGAAAGTGCTTCATTAAATATTAGGAAGCATATTGGAAGTCACTCATAGGAACATTACTGATGCATAACTAAATCATATTGGAGAACCAGTTTCTGTAACCAGCCCTCGTATAGCCTTTTTATACTGTCATTTTTTTCAGTCGGTACAAAAGGATTTACCATCTACACATTTCCAGACATTTGGCAATGAACACATGTGAGTTGGAAGTGTAATCGCAAAGTACGCCACAACGCTCATCATTCTTTAAATCGGTCATCTGCCAAAATGATCGTCGACTGTCACATATAATGTCTACCATTACAGTGAATATTTTCCTGATTAAATACATTGCTGTTTTCTCTCTTTCTGTTTCAAATGTAAATTTCATTTCCCTAAAATTGCTTTAAAAAACATATCTATGTTATCGGCAAAGTATTAAATCCGGCATTCTGTAGAACGCCTACGCTTTTATAGAATGTATAAATTTTATAGAATATTACATACTTAAGAATTTACAGATTTCATAGAATATTACATATAAATTGCCTAGGCATTTTATAGAATGCAAAAAACTGGCGGGCAATGTATGGAACTATTAAACATTTTACACATTGCCTAGGCATTTTATAAAATACCATATGACAAACTGGCAAAGTATGAAATACATCTGCCATTCTTTTTGAATAACCGAAACTACTTATAGGAAGGTAATAAAAGATGTAAAAAAGCCAAAATTGCTGCTAAGAAGGAATTGGTTGCGGAATGATTATGATGTCATGTTTGTGGAAAACAAAAGTGAACTGATTTCACGGGACACGTGACAGAATGTTGAAGAAACTTTAAACCGAATACCAGGAATATTAAACTGCACATCCACCTTTATGAGCACTGCCAGAAAAAGGCATAAAAAAGTGTATTATTGTGAAACCTATGGTTTTTCTGAATTTAATTTCCGTTGTCAGGTATATAAAGTATTTCTCCTGCCTTCTTTGCATGCCTTCGTGGTGTAACGGTAGCACGCTCGACGCGTATTTGATAGTTCCGAGGTTCAGGTCCCGGGAAGGGCATTACACACTTTTCACTATTCCTACTTCGAAATATCTTAATGTCTCTACAGTGGCGCTCGAACTAAAAAAGATGGTGGATGATGATTTTCCACCACCAGGATTTGGCGACTGGGTCCTCTAATCCCCAGTTGCCCTTTAAAGTGGAGAGTATATAAGGTGTTTCTCCCGCTTTCTTCGCATACCGTCGTGGTGTAGTGATCAGCACGCTGGGCGCGGAGTCGAGAGGTCCGTGGTTCGAGTCCCGGGAAGGGCATTGCTCATTTTTCATCTCTTCTGCTTCCAATAAATACCTAATGTCTCTACAGGTATATCGCATTGATTTCAGTCAGATAGGAATATACAGATTTATTATGATGTACCAATATCACCTTACTAATTTTTAACGCATTTAGAATAAAAGATTTGAATGGCAGTCTTTCATTGTTTTTCTTTTTAAAATAACATTTGTATTTTTCAGAAATGAATGTCTTTTAAATAATAGCTTACCATGACCTTTTTTCATACTTTGCCTAAAGCGCATTTGGCATTCTATAAAATTCCTAGCTATTATATACAATGCCTATGAAAAATGTATAATAATTTTTGTATTTCACACTTTGTCTAAAAACGCCAAGCATTCTATAAAATACTTAGGTGTTCTATAGAATGCCGGTGTTTCATACATTGCCAGTAACATACATATTAAATTAATATAAAATCCAAAATGTTCAAATTGTAAAACGTAAAACTGATTATTCGATGACGCGTAAAATGTTACTGCAGTTACTAAACATTTGTAACTTCATAAGTTGCATATTTCGGTACAGATCGTAAAGATTTTCTTATACAGACAATTTGTATTGCAATAATTATGCCCGTCTGTTTAGTATTTTAATATTCCCTAGAATTTACTTAAAAAATTTTTAAATGTTGGGCACAAAATGAACATTCCTTCTAACTGAATATTTAAATATTACTCCGCTTTAAAAATTAGTACTTGGAGTAAGCATTACTGTGTTTATTTTTTAGTTTGCAGTTCAGGTAATCGTTTACCTCTCCTATAAAGAGTGCATTAGAACGTTTAGGTATTTTTAGTCAGAATGATTCTCTTACCTTTCATAATTAATATGTTTTTGGTACCTTTTCTAAACACGTAATAAGAAACGTCAAGTAAACGCATTATTTACGGTTTTGAAAAGAGATGTAAAAAAAAATTAATGGGAAATATTCAGTGTAATGTCAAAAGCAAAGTATCGTTGATTAAGCATGTCGTCATCACGTATAATGTAAGACATGTCTAGAGTCTAGACCAAAAGGAGAAGACTACATGTATGCATATAAAATGTATTTTGCATATAAAATACATTTGAAAAAAAGACGTAGTTTTATTTACTTTTTTCTGAATTTTTCTTTGCAATTTATACGGTAATATACAGATTTTGTTTTAATACCCTGATTTTAATAATGGAAATATTAACAGAAATTTCGAAGAAGTTTGCTTAAGTCCAGGTTTTAATCCAGGTTCATGAAGTTGTTTATGAAGTGACAAAAGAATACGCATTGACTGTTGCATATTTTTCAGTGCTATATAGATATAGCAAAAACTCGATATGCGAATTAAGCTTTAAATATATATATATACATATATATTTAAAGCTTAATTCGCATATATATATAACTCAACTCGACTAACGGTATCGCGAGAGAGATGGATGATGGAAGATAAGACGAACTCTTATGTGTTTTCGACGAAGACGTAATGATTAGACAACAAAGATGCATCTTCTTGATTATCACGTGGACTCGGCGTTTAGGGGATTATAGGCTGACGATACATATCCAGGTAACTAAAGTAGTTTATTTAACTATTGGTGAAGGTACATTAGTCGCTATTTACATTGGTGACTATTTACAAATGAAGAAAAGAGTGATAATCAAGAAGTTACATCTTTGTTGTCTAATCATTACGTCTTCGTCGAAAACACATAAGAGTTCGTCTTATCTTCCATCATCCATCTCTCTCGCGATACCGTTAGTCGAGTTGAGTTGTAGCCGTCCTACTATTCACATATATATAATGTTAAATTCCCATATAAATTTCTTGCCATCACGCAGTTTGAAATGCACAATGCGAAAAAAAAAGCAACTCTATATGTCGCGTTCTACTCGGCTGACCGATTAATGAAATTCAACTTGCTTTTACGTTTTTCATGTTTCGAAAGCGCAAGTTAGGATATATATCAGATGTATATATAGCATTGTTATAATATACGTATTTTGAAACAAAATCGGACTTTTTCTGAAATGACATACCAATTTTTTTCCATATTTCGATTCAACGACTCCTATGCTGAACTTCCAAGTTTCGTAAAGATCGCATGAGTAGTTTCTAAAAAAATTAGCTCTAAAAATGTTAGCTCCTCAGTGTTAATTGAATTTGGTATATATTTATTGGTATATCTCTCATTTTTTTTATTAAATTTATTTCATTCTTCCTTTCATATTTCGAAATTTAGGTTCATTCAAGATAAAATTAGCCGATTGTTTATGATATTGTTTTAAAATTTGTATTTTTAAATAACTTTTAGGAATTTTTCTAAAACAATTTTGAATTATAAAATTTTTACCATCATCTTAAAGTAGATGTATTTTTAAGCATGCCTACAAAAAATAAGAGTTTTGGTTTAATTTCCTAAAATGTATGTGAATTTGCATATTCACGCGTTTTAAAAATTGGCATGATCGTTAAAAGCGATAGTAATGCCAAATGTGGTTTATGCAGTTTGTTAAAATTATTTAAAAGTATGAACGATAACATTTTTTTCACTCGTGTACAATGTGAAAAAAGGGAAGGTTAATAGTTTGCCATAAGTTAAGAAGTTCGCCAAACTAATTATTCTTGACGCAAACTGAAAAAGATGAGCCAAGATAAATTTTAAAATTTCAAACCAAAAATTAAGAAATGTAATATCGAGCCATAATTTGAGTCGTAGAAACGAAATGTGGAAAAATTGGCATGTTATTTCAGAAACAAGTCCGTTTTGTGTCAAAATACCTATATTAGAACAGTGCTATATATAAATCTAATATATATCTTAAGTCGCGATTTTGAGACATGAAAAACGCAATTTGAATTTCATCCATGGGTCCAGTAGATCAGCAGATACAGACATGTCTTTGAAATTTTGAATAGGTTTTATTATCGATTTCATATTTTGTAAAACTTTAAAGAATTTTTGATTAACAAACTCAAGGATTTCAAAGCGAGCAATGGCAAAGTTGTACAGAAAAAAACATTCTTATCTCCAGCGCGTGAGACTGTGTATTGGAAATTCTAAAGATGTGCTCAATTCAGAATTATTTTGCGATATTGCTCTTGAACTGAATTTTATGGTTTATATGCGAAGAACATGATATTTAATAAATAAAGGTAACACACAAAATGTTAAAAAAAGCGCCCCTTTGGACGAAATTTAAAATCTGAATTCTTTCAGATTTTTTTGCCCAGTGTATGTTTCATTTTGGGTATCCTATGGATTAAAAAAACGAATTGGGTTCATTTAATGTTATTCAACAAAATTCTGTTTAAGTTTATGATGTGTAACATAAATACAGCATTAGATCCACGTGCATACAATATATTAAAAGTACAAAATCGGACGAAAACATCCACGTGACAAAGATATGACTTGTTAGATCGAAGTAATGAGGAAGTGTCAGATTATGATTCAAGATTCAGATATATAATAGTTCGGAGAAAACTGATAGAATTATAAATGCAGTAGACGAATTAAGGCCTTGGAATCAAACGTTGTTTTTCGTCCACCTGGAAATTCAAAACAAATTCTACATCTTCTTTTACAAATGTTTTAATTCTGAGAACGATTCTTGGAAATGGATTATTTACATCTAAGACCTGATCAACTGTAAATTAGCGTGTGAGCTTAGACAATAATTTTAATTGAGTACTTTGAGCATCGACATTCGCATCAGAATATCTTTTCAGTTGATGAAGAATAGATCTTATTGTACATTCCGCCTAACTCAAAGATTTGCTTGCATCCAAATTAAAAGTTAGAATGTATTTTTCCCTCCTTCCTGTATGCCTTCGTGGTGTAACGGTAGCACACGGGGCGCGTATTTGAGTGATACAGGTTCGATTCCCGGATAGGGCACTGCAAATTTTTCACATCTTCTGCTTCGAAAGATACATAATGACTCTACGCAGTCATTAAGCGATAAAAATCACAATATTAAGTAATCTAATGCATGTTTATTTTGATCACTGACTATTACGGAATTGTTTCTATAAACAATTTAACCATAAAATCTAACATAAATAGTCCGTTGTAATACAATATTTATCATTGTAAGACGGTATCATTTTGGGATGATAATTTGCCTGACTGGTTGGTTGTTAAGTTACAGTAATAAACATTGTAGGATTTTATCTCACATTGCAAAACGCAGCATTCATCAAAAAAAAAGGTTAAGAATATTTGACTAAACAAATAATTTCATTACGGTTTTAAATTGTCTATAGTCTCATACTTTTACCTATAGCAACCAACTGTTTTGTTAAATGAAAAGCTAAAAATTACAGTAGAATAGACATTACAGTAACTGGTTTCAACTTTAAACTTAGGTGACTGTAGCTGTAAAGTAATCAAATGGACAAAAATTGAATGGAATGGAATGAAATTGGTACAATCAATGGAAGATTGGACCTTTGAACCAATAATGGCACAATGAAACAGGATTTTTTTTATTTTATTTTACGTTACTATATTTCACCATTGATTATACAAAAAAATTTCAAAGATTACATCTGTTCCCACAAAACGAATGCACAACAATAGCTGGTCGTCTTCGTCAGTAAAAAACCAATTTAACTATTTTCATTAACACAGAATATAACTTAACTTCACTTTAACACTCTGAAGATCACGTGTAGCAGAGTCATGGTTTTTTTTCACTTGTTGGAGATATTGCTGTTGATGACATTTTTAATGTAAAGGCAAGACCCTCCGCATGAGATCTGTTTTTCAGCTTTAATAAAAACAGTTAAAACAGTCATGCTTACATTGACCGCCTTTTCATTTCTTTTCAAGTGTAAGGAATATAGTGCCTAAAAATTTCAAGTGGACAAACAATTTTACTTAGTTTTATAGCAGACGCAAGCTTTTGTTAATCAGGTGCTCTCTAAAATTTTCAAACATCCAACTAGTTCACTACTGTGCAATTTCGACGAAAAACCATAAATTTATACTCTATGTGGCGATATTGAAATCATTTCTGATATACTTAAAAGAAATAAAATGTATTTTTCCATGCTTCATCAAAGTCATCTAAATTCTTAACAAACTTTATGCATCGTAACATGCAATACAAAATAGATTAGAATGCAGCTAACAGGATGCTACAACATGTATGTTTCGTGGCATTAAAACATTTATTCCAAAAAGTTGTATTAAATTTATACACTTTAAAAGTTTGTGACTGTCACAAAAGGTAAGCTTATTGGAGTGTTAGGGCAAGCATATAACAATTAATATGGTATAAATGAGTTGAATAATATATTTAACAGTTATTCGATGTCTTTAAATTAAAAGTAAAATATGAAAACTTTTCTGCTACGTAACCGAAAGATTATCAGTTCCACTATACGTTCTTGAGAAATTACCGATTGATTGCCAGTAGAAATCAGAAAAAATCTATAAAAGTACGGAAATAAAACCCAAAGAATTTATGGCACATATATTTGATTGATTTTCAGTGTTCCAAAGCTTTTACTGGTAGAAAAGGCTAGACTCGAAACATTTTTTTCCATTCCAGGATACATTAAGAATGAGAATGCAAGCTCCTTGCGATATGAACTTTTATTAAGAAAATGACTTGAATAAATTGAGTGAGACAGAACATGATTCTACGAACTTTTTTTAAAATTTGAAATTATTACTCGGAGACGTTTTTACTGCGTCGTTAGTTTTCGTATTTAAATGTCACAGTAATTTAAGTTTTATTGGCATTTGATATTTTAAATTCCACATGTTATAATTTATTTTATAGTCCCGTTTTCATATTTTCAGAACTCATATACGACTTTACAGTATTTGAAATTTCAGAGAAACGCATATAACAATTCATAACAAATCGAATTAAACTTTTTGTTAATATAACAATTAACGCTAATGCAAGTTAAGTGGAATCTCTATGCAATTTACATCAATTTTCTTTTATTCACTTTCAAATCGCAGTTCTCCTTTAAAATACTTTAAGTATGAGAAAAGAAATATAAATCTACACTTTTAATCTGAGTAATTTTTGCTGTTGCGAAGCAAAATTTTATTACCCGAAATTAGGAGAATGTCCACCTCCTAACACTGCTGATCGCATGGAGTGCAATGGTCTGGTGTAATGAAAACAGCAGCTTATTTCCTTACAGGTAATCCGCCCACCAGTGGTCAAGATTTAAGTCGCTGAGCATTGGTAGTTTTCTCTGGAGTTCGAATCTTAGGCAGCATATTAATGAATTGAAACTAGTAAAAGAAAGAATAATATAAATAACTATACCAAGCTAGGTTAAAAAATGTGTTGCAATGCAGCTCAACTATGCTGCATCAAATCCAAAATTTTTGACTCGCTCGAATATTTAATAAATATATTCGAAAATTTCATTGACCTATTACTTTTAATTTAGCAAAATACTTAGAAATGGGTGTATGAGCAAGCATATGTTTATTAAAAGCTTTTTAGGGGTATGAAATTGTCTACTGAGGTCATTTTGGTATTATTCTGTTGTCGGGGCCGGATCATATATTGCCAGAAGCTGACGATCTGTTAAAAATTTCGAAGCATAAAAATAATTGCCAAAATATTTACGATGCAATTAAGTTGAAGAAAAATCCAAAGGAAAATATAACATATTAGATATCCGTAACATTAGAAATCTTTAAACCAAATAAACAAATTGCCAAAGAAATCAGAAAAAAAACATCGTTAGCGAATTAAAATTAACGCAAAGGTATAAAACTGCGAACATTATTTAAAATGTCTGACAACATCTGCGTTTCAAGACGCTGCTGAAGCTACATAAACATAATTAAATAAGAATCCAATTGGTTATGGTCAGTGCCGTGTAGACGTTCATTTTGTTATTTCGCGCAACCCCATGACCTTCCAATAGTTTCCGTATGCCAAAAAGAACGGGATCGATCAAAGTATGGTTAACGCAGAAATGTTCAAATCTTCTCTGCAATATTCTCTGTCATACTCTTTCCAATACTGTGAGTGTATTATGCCGCCATCAATAATGTTCAGTAACTTTAAACAGATTCTGGGAAAGCAGTTAGACACAGTAACTAAAAACATTCTTTTGATTCCCAGCGAATTTCCTTTGAACCACTGGAGCGGAGGGATATGACCAAAGTTGTTTTTTACAAATAACGTTTGTCTTAACAGACTCATAACAGAATAAGCGACCAACTTCGACAATATTACCAGTGCCGCCTGTTTTAACTGACGGTCAAACCAATTTTGAGAACGGTAAGCTTTTTTTCTCATCTCTTAGTATCTTCACATCTCCATTTCGGTACTTCCTTCGAATTGAAATTGAACGTTATGGCTTTTCGTGTTATTTCTCTCAGAGTGAGTATTTCTTCAGTCCTGAAGAAACTGCATGGAAGATATTTCATAATTATGTAAGTTCCAAGTTTTCATATCCATGGTAAATACAATAATAATAAAAGCATAAGTGACTTTTATAATTTGTATTCCCATTGCCAATTTCGAAAAGCCATTCTTTCACTTTTTTAAAAAAGGTAAATCTTGTAACGACTTTAAAATGTAAAATGTAAACATTGACAACATCATATGAAACAATCTCCTGGCGAGTTCAGCAAAACATTTATGGACGACTCCGGACATTTATGGACGGCCCGCATAGCAGAACAGTACCTTCATTTTCAATCATTAACAGACCATAGCTTAAACGTACTTTTAACAATATCTTCACTCTAAAGCATTAAACTGAACTTGGCAATTTGGATTCCTGTTAATGAGTCATTATCTTATTATATTATATTGAGAAACATTATTTACCAGTTATAAGGTCTCCCGGCTTCTTCGCATGCCTTCGTGGTGTAGTGGTTAGCACGCTCGACGCGTAACCGAAAAGTCCGTGGTTCGATTCCCGGCGAAGGATTTGCTCATTTTTCATGATTCCTGCTTCGAAATAACCTAATGTCTCTGCACTGCCGCCTGAACTAAAAAGGTGGTGGAAGATCGGAATTTGGGCGATTGGGGCCCCAAAACCCAGTTGCACTTTAAAAGGAGGAGTATATAAGACATTTCTCCCACCCTCTTCGCATGCTTTCGTGGTGTAGTGGTCAGCACGCTCGACGTGTAACCGAGAGGTCCGTGGTTCGATTGCCGGCGAAAGTGTTGCTCATTTTTCATCTCTTCGAAAAACTCCTACGTAGTACCTGACATCCTGACTATGACAATAACATCCTGACGCTACATAGTATAAAAAGGCATACATTGAACTCTGACCAGAGGCTTAGAGTTATATCTAATCGGAGTTTTAAATGAGGTCAATGAAATTGAAAACATATAATAATTTATTTCGATTTACTTTTAAAACTAAAAATGAAAAATCCGTCAGTGATTTCCATAGATATAAAATCTATAGCAATCAGTCACTGAAATATTTAAAGAAATATACATTATTTTATTAATGCATTGATCTTTCGATTACGTAGCATATTCTGAAATAAACGGAATATTTTAATAGGTTACTTAGTCAAATATTCTGCAAACAGCTAATGGCAGACCCATGTTTCGAATTTAGAAATGAATCATGTAAATGAATTTAGCAGATTAGAATAGACTTGGCCATGGGACATTTCGAGTATAAATATACAAAATTTTAATTAATCTTTTCCAAAGAGAATTCCAATGAGTAATTTGCTCTTAAGTACATAAATATCTTCAAAACAATACGGATAGATTATTTAGCACGTAGAACTTGGCCTAAAAACGTTTTGAAATATCGCACAGCATAAAAGCTTTCCTCTCCAGTGAAAATGACAATTTTATGACCTCTAAAATACTAAACTTCATTTCATGAAGAAACTGCAATATTTAAGATTTCTACTAGTGAGAAATTGAAATCTTTAATTATAATATGCTTACTTTGTCTTCTTTAAATCAGATTCTCTGAAATGTATAGTTATTTGCATAAATATTTATATGCGTCCTCACAAATGTTAATGAATAATATCTGAAGTAATTGCCATTATACAAGGTTAGAGTTTTAGCACCAGAATTGCTTTAGAAACCAACTTTTTGTCCGAATCACTTTCCAGATTATTGCAACCAAATTTTATCGCGATGTATCATTCAAAATAAATAAATAAATAAATGATGAAGAATAATATTTAGGTGTGTTAATATTTTCTTCGCACTGTTGAAAAATGGTGGCAATAATAAAGCAAAACAAAACAAAAAAATCTTAAAGCTTTCAGATTTTATATTACGCCCTAAGGGGCAATTTTTAACGTTTTGTGTGTTACCTTTATTTATTGAATAACATGTTCTTCCCACATGAATCATAAAATTCAATTTAACAGCATTATCACAAAATATTTAAAACAGCATATCTTTAGAATTTCCGATAAAAAGTCTCGTGCGCTTGAGATATTTTTTTTCGTGCAGGGTTTCTATTGCTCGCTTTGAAATCGATGATTTTCTTAATCAGAAACTCATAAATGCTTTACAAAAAGTGAAATACGTAGTAAAACAAATTCCAAATTCTAAATTTGGTGTTCTAGATGTCCATATTCGGGTGGAGACGTGCGTTATTCAAAATTTGATGGCTCTAGTTATCGCTGTTTTTGCACAAGCGAGAACATACAGATATTCGTGCTGATTCTTCATTATTTAATTTCTTTAAATATAATGCAGGGCTCTAATATTTGGTGGCAATAATTTAAAAAGTGATTTGCTATTTATAGTGAATTGCCCTTCTGGTCAAATTGCCCCTTTGGGCTAATAGTCATACAAAAGATAATACAAAAGATTTATCTATTGATGTTTAATTGTGCATCTTGGCTAAACATGCGTAGCGCTTTTGTTACATATGTATGTTTTCATAAATTATTAAAAATGGTTGTCGTAGATAGACGTTTTTAATAAAATAGTAGCGCCTTATATCAAATTTAAAGGAAATAAATTATAAATAATCTGCATGGATGCATGTATGTTTTTCACATTGTGAATAAACAACGGTAGCTACAGCATTCAAATTTTGAATAATGTTATTCTCCACCTGAATATCGGCACCTGAAAGCTCGTATTTAGAATTTTGAATTTGTTTTATTTTCTGTTTCGCATTTCGGAAAACTAACGAATTTTTGCATAAAAAACTCAACGATTTCAAACCGAGCAACATTGTACGAAAAGAAAAAAAACATTTTTATCTCCAGCACGTCAAACTGTCTATCGGAAATTCTAAAGATGTGCTAGATGGAGAACGATATGCTATATATTCTAAGAGACATATTTTTTTAATATTTTTAGCACACATGCCATTAGCCCAAATGCACTCGAAACGTATACTTTTGTATGAATGAAAAAATGTTCCTTTGGGCGTAATAAGAAATCTGTAAGCGTAGAGATTGCATATTTTTTTAATTTATTTTTTATATTCTTTATGTTTCATAGGAATCTTAATATACAGTTAATTTTCTGCAAGAGGAAGAAATTCTGTTGTTAGTAATTTTTAATGAAAGAGTGCCCTGTACGTGATATATATAAATCCATTTCGATTTGGTATTACGTATAAATAAACATAATTTATCTCTAAAATAAAATGGGAATGTTTTATTTGAAACTGCTAGCCTTAAATTATAGTAACTTTAGAAATATAACTTCCACGTTACTTCATTACTTGATGAATAAACTAATTGCATTTTTAAAATGTATTTTAGTTTGAATTTTAAAAACTGAATTTTAACCATCATTGTATTTCAATTAATTAAATGTTTTTTTATTCATTCAAAATTATTTAATAACATATATATAGCAAATATACTATATTCTACGAATTTTCTTTTATTACCCACTCATCAATAAAATTATTAATATAATACCACTGTAGCGGAGTCTAGTTTTGCACATATACAATTGCTGGCAGAAAAAGAAAATATGCTGCTTTCGCCAAGGCGCGACGAAAATACCGCCAGAATAGCCAAGCGGTGAACTGAGGCCACGGGACAGATGTGCTCCGAAGTTTAAGATGATCGACAATCCAGAGGCGCAGGAGGAGTTTGCGCTTTTGTAAGAATTCTCGTGAAACAAACTAGTTTCTCATTATTAGATGACAGATTTCTGATAGAAAATTTAACAGATCATGGTGAGTTTACAGTAAGATATTATGTATTTATTATTTTAAAAACCCTTTTTAATTATAAAATGTTTTATTATGTATGGAATTGCTGTTAATTATTTATTACTAATAATTATTATTAACATTTGTTAGAATTACTTGTTAGAATAAAAAGTACTTTAAGCTGTTGGATTCAAAAAGATTTAAAGAAAATGCCTGTATTACTCGTTTTCAAAGAAAGAAACTTTATACTTTAAGAATATGCCTATAATTTATTATATTTAATGCATGCTTTTTAACTTTACAACTGTCTCTTTATAAGTGAGATTGTTTTTTAGTATGTGCACGAGGAATCATCTCTATTAGAGTTAAAATAGAGTTTTATGGTAGTTTTATTTATTATTTTTTATTATTTATGGTAAATATAAGTTAATGGTTTTATTACTTTTATTGTTTTAAATGTAATGTAGAGGATTATGATTGTCTACAAAAATGTACTTTTGGTTTTAATTTACGCTGTTAAAATAAATTTTTTTTAGTTATGATCGTTAGCTTTGTGTAAGGATTTTAGACGTTTCATTTTGGAAATATTTTATTACCTTTAAAAAGTAATTGATAATTAATAAAAATTTAAATTTAATTTGATATCATCGAAGAAATTTTTATTAAAAAATTTTAAAACTTAGAAAAAATTATTTCTTTTTTATACTTTTAATTTTATATGCAATAGTATACGGTAATCTACTTTACTATGGAATAAGTTAAAACATATATCAAGTATAATATTTAGATGACTATAATTAAATTTTCTTTGGCATTATGCGATTAGTAATACTCTGTATTATTTCATAAAGGGTATTTGTCATTGGAAAACCTAATCTTCTTTTTCAAGAGCTTACTGAAATATTGAAAGATATTCATTTTCTTATTTCATGGAATTAATTCTTTTTAATAAGAAAAACCTGGTGAATTTAAAGATATTTCATCTGGTTATCTATCTAAATATCACTTGTTTTGAATATTTTTAAACTGCAAACTTTTTAGACAGTTTATTACTCTATGATTGAAATAATTTCGGCATATAAATTTCGTTAGAAGATACATAACGGTCAAGTTTTCAGTAAAAAAAGAATTTTCTTCATTTGTTTTCGATACTAGTAAATTTATGCTAATACGTTAGACTTTGTCTGCGAAAACAAGCTGGATTCTCTTTGTTTTTCAGTGGGTTCCCTTCATGGGAATTTTGCAATTTTACCCATGAAAATATCAGGAACTTTGTTTTTCAATGAACAAACGTTTTTGTTTTATATAATGCTCAAGGATTTGAGATTGTAATTAAAAAATCATTTCTTCCATATTTAAATTTACGTTAAAAAATAATGCTATTTTTCTCCAATCAATAGCACTGTATGGTTGAAGTTTTATATTTAGTTACAGAAGTATGAAAATTTATGGAGTAGTCAAAGTCACTTTGAAGTACTCCGTATTTTTTTTACTTAAGGTACATATTCGCGTTACCAAAGCTAAATTGTCAACTAATTTTAATTTTCATAATAATACAAATTGAACTTTATTCCATTTTCTGTTACAATTTTTGATTGGATACAATATTAAAATAGAGACTTAGTTTATCATGAATTTAGGAATATTGGAAACGCTCACAGAATTTCATGTAAATAATTTATTTGAAAATATATAAATGTAAGATATATGTTCAGAATCAGAATGCAGCATCTAAATGTTGATTAGTACTCATAATTTCAGTTTATTTCGAGTGTAAATAATGTATCTTGGGAACATGAGTTCTAATTATTAATTAAAATCTTATTTACATTAAATGGGAATAATTATCATACTAATTATTTCGATTTTCTTAATATTTATAGTAATAAAACTGTCTCAAAGCAGTATTACCGCAAAGATAGAAGATAAATATTTCACATTTATAATATTTGAATAAGAATATCAGGCATAAAAACTGCAAAATCTACATTATCCGTTAAATATAACTTGACAACTGCGTTCAACAGTAGTATGTGAATGTACATTTTATATTTTACACTTTAAAACAATTAAGATAATTTTCACTGTAATTTCTTGATGTTATTTCACTGAATTTTCTTGATTTACTGCACATAACTGTGTGACTGTCCTTCATTATTGCTAAAGTAATTTTAGATTAAGTATCTCTTGAACTCCACATTATATCCATGATATCATTTAGAAAACCAAGTAAATCAGATTTTCAGGCTGAACAAATTTGTTCATGTGGTACATTTTAGACTACCGCGTTAAAAGGAAGACCAAAATCTTTTGGTTACAGAGTATTTTATTATAAAATATTGAAAAAAATTATACTATCAATATTCGACATAATCTTCGTCTGATAGAATGCAACTAAACCAACGCTTAATAAGTGCATAGATACCGCAGGTGGAAAAGAATGATATTGCGGAAGAGTGCGTTGGCAATCATGTACAGTTGACGGACGCTTCTTATCAATGTGGAACAGTTTCAACTCAGAGTCGTGCCCAGCTCTTATTTCCAACGTTAATCTGCTAGAGAAATGCTGAATCGACAGACTTATACAAATGAAGAAGCTTTTAGCAAACACTGACAGGTTTCTCTGTCATAATTAGGAATCAAGGTCTTGTGTACACAGTTCTTGCATACGCTATTCAATATTTCAGTTCATCGATGTGATGGGCTGATCCACCACTATTGTCTAACTTCCTTTACAGTGGTGTACAGATGTCCCATATTTTATGTGTGTCATGTTATTTTCTGTGACTGTTGTACCCAAAGGAGCAGAATCCAACAGATTAGTAATGCCAGTTTTCATCTTCTTAGTCCATTCATACACTTATGTAAGACCCATACACCTATCAATGTACTGAATTCTAATTCATAGATAAACTGTACAGTTTTTATTCCTTTGGTAAACAAAGCAACTATTTTCCGTAGCCAATGCAACGACGATTCAAGCCATATAAGTATTACATAATTTTAGCGGCTTTCTAATAAACGGCTGAGAACAGAAATAAAAAATATGAGTTTTAATAGTTCCTCTACAGGGAAAAGTGTTATGACTAAGAGAAGTATTTCATGGACACATATGTTGAATGAAAGGAAATGAATTAAACGCGATAAAAAAAAGGTTTTATTCATCAGTCACCAAAATTACGGAAGAGATAATTAATTAATTTTTTGGTGAAACCGTATAAAATATTGCTAAATGGAGCTTTTTATACTAACCGTTGAAATAAAAATTTAAAAGATTCCTTTACGACCGAAAGTATTAATATACAAGTATATGTATTCGAAATTCTTATTTCTACAAATTTTGCAAATATCCTTATTTTCAGAATCATCTCTTTCAAATTAAAAATTTTAAACTTTCTGTTTAAGGAAGTTTAGTTTTTAAATGAGCTCTAAAGCTAATGCTTTTAATATCTTTTGATATTGGCTTGAAACGGGTTTCATTCACATAAATTCGACAATGAATTTTAGGATATCTTTCAGATTTACAGATTTCTGTTTTTTCAATTCTAATATTTATAGGCATTTAGGAAAGTAACACTTTAAAAATTAAAAATAAGTAATAAATTTCTTGTAGCAAGCTCATATAAAAATTAGATTCCGCATATTTTACAAGACGTTATCAACAACGCAGTTACAATTTGAAATTCTATATTGAAATATTACAGAAAATTGACAAACAATTTAAAGATGTGTTTAGTTCATGCAACATTTGTAAAACAAAATGCACGATCCTATAAATATAATCAGCATTATCATAAAGTATTTCCTAAGTATGATGTTAATTATTTGTTTCCCTCTGGCAACTTAGAGACTGCCTATTTCGAAGAAAAGAAAATATTGATTTAAGTAAAGAAAAACCTTTAGCCAAAACAAAACCTGAAGCAAAGAAATAAAATAAATAATTAATTATTATATAAAATAAAGTCAAATCTATTCAGGAAAAAAATAAAACAATTATAGTTTTCCAACACTTCAAATTGCCTGTATTATTAAAGGTGCAATGTTTTATCTTGAAGCATTTTGCAAGAAACGTGAAAAGTCTGCAACCTCCTCTCCAGGATTCGAATTACAGATCTTTCAGCTGCTAGTCAAACACGCAACTAGTTACATCACGAAAGCACATATTGAGGAAGGCGATAATTCCTTATACGTTATTGCCAAAGTAAAGCTTAAAAGACATTGCGAAAGATGAATAAATTTTTATTTTATGTGAGCTTTTTGGGTTTTCTCTGAATGCTAAAGAATAAATAGACAAACATTCTACTGCGAAAATGACATCGTGGCCATCATTCAGAAGAAAGATAACTGTACTTTTTCTTAAGAAATCTGACTGTAAATGAGAAGCATCACGAAACAACATACGCACCTGGACAAAGCTTCTGGAAATCAAAACCCCAAATGAATTGGCAACTTTCCGTGACTTTAACCATGTGGTCATGAATGGAATTTGCTATGAAAAATTAATGCTTATCAAGCTACCAATGAGAACGTGTTTCCAAGGTAGGTTGAGTATAAAAGACATCTAAACGCAACCCGAGATACTTTATTGAGAGTATTTGTTACCGTAGGTTAAGAATTCATAGCTAATGTATTTTTGTTACTGTAAATCTCAAAGAATCAGCATCTAAGAAAGTATAATTTGTAAGACATTTATGCTAAATAATCAGTTATTTTATGTTATGAGCTTCTACTCTCTTTACTTTACTTCTCTCCGTTCTTCTACTAGAATGCAAATTTTTGCTCGCGTGTATTTAAGCGAGAGTTTGAGAGTGTTTTATCAGAGCATGTTCCGGCTGCTGAAGGCCAAACTGCTAGATATTATTTTACCATAGCATTCTTGTCTGTGACGTTGTTTTATTTTTGCAGATTGTGCTGTCACGCCGGTTCAGGTTACAGCCAACTAGGGCATTTAATTATCTGTGTTTAACCTTTGGATAAATAAGTCTTAAATTTAGTTTCAATTTAAAATTCTAGTTTTTTCACTTCATGCCATAATTGCTGGCTTAGGTTGCAAACACCAGAAGTGCATTTTGTTTTAACTACTTGAGTTCTTAATAAAAGGGTTCTTTGTATCCTTCATAAGTTTCTGATTGCTTAAACAGATATAGCTGTCAGTCGCTTAGATCTACATTGAGTATGCTGCGACTCTACCCATTCTTCAAATCAAACCTGAGAGAAATTCATTTTGAAAAATCTGTATAACTACTGTCTGTAGGTTTTGTTGATGGTGATCCTCTTAGCTTCAGAATAAAGTAAGCGATCAGCGTGCTTCAGAATAAAGTAAGCGATCAGCGTGCTTCAGAATAAAGTAAATATTTAAATTTGAAAATACTGGAATATCCAGACTAAATAAAATATCCAGAATTGCGTTGTGATCGTTAACACTGTCTTTTAGCTTCTAATAATGAGCATGTGAGTTTATCTGGATTACGATTGCGTAACTTAATTTGCTTGGGGACATTTTACGTACTTTATAGGGTTGCTGCTGTTAACTGGAACTGAGATTAAAGTTATACAGAACTTATCAGACAAGATAGCGCTGTCTAGTAAGAACAGCACTTCTTAGATAGTCACAAAGTACTGAGGAAGGTCTAAAATTTCCAGATTTCCAGATTCTGACTAAATGAAAAATTTGGAAGGCAAAACAGTTCAACCATACAAGTACTTTGGTTACAAATTTCAGGTTATCTTTAACAAATTTTCATTAATGGTACTCCATTTGCGCTTTTTTCCTTCAACCTCATTCACTGACCCCGCTCTCTAGCATTTGTGATGAGTGAAACCATTACCGACTACCCAAATTCCTACATAGTTAATAGATAAGACACACTAGATCTCAAAGACATTCCAATTAAAACAATCTATGCTTAATTTCCTAAATTTTAATTCCATTTAACTTTATAAGTGTTGGCGGGAGAGCCTAAAGTTTACCTCATTTAGATTATACTAGCTTTTGCCTGAAATCAATTCATTATCAATTGCTGGCTTTTATTTTAGATATACAGTATACAGCACCAGAACAGATTTAACTTTAGCAAAACACTTAACATCATTCATGCATATAAAATTATAAAATTTCATTCTACATACTGGAGTTGAAAAGATTATTTAATTTAAAAGTTACGTAATACGTACAGTAGCTGCTACTATTCGCTTTGCAATTGCGCCAAAATTTTCTAGGCATCGCAGAATTTGGAGTAAAGCAAAACAATTGTGTTGAGCACACAAACATAAAATCCTTCACGGTAATACATACATTAAATAGAATAGCTTTTTTGCTGAATAAAACTAACATAGCTTTGCGTGAGGCAAAATCTCAACGCATAGTAGCAAATTTGCAGCATTACATAAAAGAAACTAAATGATATAAAGTAAATTTTCACTTTTGCTTATGCGAAATTTTGCCATACATTTTCGAGGAACTCCGCCCACGTGAGATAAGCACTGGTCTGCTGAATCCTGGAGTAGTACGGTGGACGTCCTCGGTTCTGCACACGAAATCTTATCCTTATGGATTTTTGTTTACCTTCCTGAAATTGAATTTTGGCGTTTCCTCTGTGAGTTCCTTCTTGATAGGCGATGTGCCTTCTCTGGTTTCCTCTTGCTCGGTCTCTTGAATTTTGTCCTTTGTATTGGCTCTTTCATCGGCGGTGTTTCGAAGCGTAGATTTTGGGTGAGCTGACCCGTCCGTCATTTTGCCGTTGATACGAGTTTGTTGCTGCTTTTCTTTAACCAAAAAATTTCGCCTCCTTCCCACTGGTGTTATTCAGCTGTTGTGTGGTCGCCACATCCTATGGATCTCCGAAATTTTCTTTCATCATCGGACAAATTCCTTGTTCTCCTTTTGCTTTTTTATCCGCTTTCTTCTCAGTAGCTTCTTTTTGAGGGTCCTCCAACCACAGGTTTTCCTTTTTTTATCATTTCTCGGAATTCTGTCTTTTTCATTACGAATCTTGTAATATAATTGCTGGCACTAGATCGAGAGCATTCCTTGGTAGTCCGTCCCTCATTTCTCAAACTGAGTGATTTTCGTAACATCTCTCCTAAGAGTGACACATCAGATTGCTCGTAATAATATTTAATCCGATCCACATTTGCTTTTTCTCAGTCATTATTTTGTCCTTTCAGGTACATCACTGCTTTCAGGTCACAGGTTCTCTCAATCGCAGAAGGGCTTTTGAATTTGCTGCAAACTTTCTCCACTTTTCCTTCTGATGCACAAGAAAGAGAACGATTTGTTTAAAAGATTTTTAAACTTTATCTATCAACTTAAAATCAACCTCTCGCCTTTTCTTATTCTAATAAAATTTTTGCTTCTGACAGGCAATATCCGATTTGCTATTTGCCTCATCTGAATGTCTGCCAAATTAAATTCTGAAGAACTATCATATAAAAATGTTTTATATCATGACTCGCATAAGCTCATTTCCTCATTTGCCTTGAATTATTTAAATTACAGTTCTGTACTTTAGTATAAAGTTTACAAAAATGAATCTGCAACAATTTTCACTGCCCTTTTGTTTGGATTTATTTTTTTTCACTTCAAGAAATGATGAACGAAAATCACTAAATGTTTATTTTAATTATTTGACTATGCGGTTACGGAACTTATAATTACGACTTCATTAGGAGATGTAGCTTTTATGGTATTTAGGTACCCAGACGGTCTATAATTTTTGTCGCAAATTAGCTAGAAAATGTTCCAGGACCTGACATATCGCGTTGCAGATTTTTATTGTTGCTAAAAGTAAATTTCTCTTACTTCTCTCACTCTCTTTTAAATTCCTACTATTAGCTCTCCCTATATCTTGTTCAAATTTTCAATCGTTAATAAAATACCTTTTATTCATCCACTCAAGTTCAAAACCGTTTTTTAAACTGGTAGTGGATGACATCGTACAGGGCGTCGTGCAAACAGACCACCACAGTGCAGTCTTCTGGCCACGGTAAAACGCAATATCGGTCGTCCAGTCGCCTGTGTCGTCTGTCTAGCATTTCTCCTG
>KK121890.1:118492-170708 GCA_000611955.2 Stegodyphus mimosarum | reverse complement strand
TTACAAGGAAGAAATAAATTCGTATAATAATAAGACAATAAACAAAATAAAATTATCCATAATAATAATAATAATAATAATAATAACATAAATACAAACTAGTTGCGGAAGACAGCAAATGCCTTAAAACTTTTGACAAAGTCGTGTAAATCAGGAGCTAAATTTCAAATGACAATTTAATATCTGAGTAGATTTATAATCCTTTTAAAATAATTACTTTATTTGCTTATACAGAAAAGGCTGAAAAATTATCGGTAAAAACATCTTTATCTACCGGGTATTCGATCAAGATATTCAGCATTTCGATAAATCACAATTTTATCCCATACAACATGGTTCTAATAAGATCTGGTAACAAACATAATTAAATCAATATGACGATAAGTCGCTGGCTTAGCCAATTAATCAGTCCTTTCTCTACCGAGAACATCATTGTGACCTCGAACATAAGTAAAATGAATGTCTGCAGTTTGTCCAAATGCCAGCAAAATGGATGAACTTTCGCCACCAGATTTTTCTGTTGATAGATTATCATGCGAAGCAAAGAAAGAAGGAAGTAAATCTATACAAATAAAGACGCTTAAATATCTCATACATATGACAAGAACTTTGTAACAATTTAAGAGTTAGCCCGAAGTTCCGAAATTCAGCCTGGACCAACAGAATATTTATCTGGTGTTTTGTGTTGGACAGTCTCATTATTTTCACCAACTTCATAAATAACAAACGTAAGCCCAGCGTTTCCACCTAACTTGCTACCATCAATGAAAAACATAGTTCTGTTTTTTAAAAATAATCATTAAATTTTGTTTGAGTGCAATTATAAGAATGGAGAACCCAAAAGTTCGTTTTCATCATATTATGCTCTTTTATTTTAGAAAAGAAATGTGTTAGTCAGAATGCTCGTAAAATTTATGGTGTATGTGCATAAAGTGTTCTTTCTGGTGATACAGACCGCAGGTAGAGCACGTTTAGGCATAGAAATTTACGCCCCAAAAATGAGGACGACCATCCTCTTAAACACAGATTATTAAACGGATTTTATGTTATGCAATTTAAGAGCTATCGAGCAGATTAAATGTTCCAAAATGTTAAGCTCATAAGACTTTTAAGAAGACTGGGTAAGGAAGCCCCTACGATGTATGGGTACCTCATAGACAAGCTTGCTCGTGTTTCTGCATATGATTCCTTGCTTAAAGAAAATAAAAGGCTTTTTTTAAACGGCTCATTAGCAGAGACGTTTTTGCTCTCCTGTCCAAAATTTAGCGCAGAAAGTTCAAATAGGGCCAAGAGTATCTGAAACAGTCCTAGCGACGTCGATGATCCTTGAAGAATGTAGGCAAAATCAGTTTTGAAGAGCTTTCTTAGTATGGACAGAAAGATAAAAGATGTACATCGGAGAAAGTTGTTTACCAGGACTGTGAGGGCAGCAATTATAACTTGGCTGAGCATTAGGATATATTTTCATTCCTTTAACTGCTTTGTTTCCAATCTAGCTATGGTAGATGAAAGAATTCGGTTGCGGTTTAACTACAGAATAGAAATTTTCTTTACTTTCTGGGAGTGAAGTCTTCGGCTGGCTATATCATCTGCATTGGCAAGGGTTAAGCTGTTGGAAGTTCAGAATCATTACGAGCTTCTTTGACGAGTTAATCGAATTGCTCATTGCCAAACGTATCGACATACTCTGAAATCCACTGTAGGGTGCAGCCTTTTGAAACAGCTATTCTTGTGTTTATGAGCAATATTATTGTGTTTATGAATTTTGGGCAAGTTGAGAGTTGCTTCTCTAGATCGGAGCATTTCTGGAGATGAGAAATGAATATAAAAATTAGAAGAGGATATTAGAAGAGAATGTTACGGACAGGTTATTATAAAGTTATCCAAATGAACTTCTTTAGCTCTCTACCAATAAGAGTCACAGTACATCTCAAAAAAGTACTGTTTTGTGGAAAAATGAATAATACGAAGAGTATAATATTATTTTTGTCACCTAATCAGACAATAACTCAAGAACATGCTGTTCCTAAAAGGTTGTATAACAACCAGAAGCCGAAGCTAAGTGCTCAGAACTCCGCAGTCTTCGAGATGTTATCTTTCATCATAGCAATTCTTGGACTGAGATTTTTTATAAATGTCAGACAGAGACTTATTGAGTGTAGATGTAATGATTTGCGTCATAACAGTCATATTCATCAGACTTGGCCAACTGGATTTTCCTCTCTTTAAGTCACTTCAAAATTTTCTGAAGTTCACTTCTTTGAATATTGTCAAGCAACAAATAACTAACTTCTTTACGAAAAACCTGAATGGAGTTTTTTTTTAAAAAACTATATTTCCGGCTTCCAAAGATATATATGTAGTCATATAGCATAGAGAACGTCATATAGCAAAATGGTTTCTACGTAATTATGCGAATTATTTTTTTTCTTTTCTTCTGCTTCATTTATATTTATCATCCTTCAGAATTTGCCAGATGAACCCAATTTGAAGGAATAAGATATTTGATTCTAGTTATATTTCACAGTGAGGAAGATTAGTTTTATGTACTCTAGTTTTAATAAAAGACCAATCGTAATCAGTTGATAGAAGTATTACATTCTAAAATCTAGATGTTCCAAGCACCAGTATATTACTAATTTCAAATTACTCACACGTGTGATTACACATATGAATGAATAGTGAAATTCTCTATGACGCAGCATTAAACTTAGATTTATTGCTCTTTCGCATGTATTATCAAATGAATGCTAATACATGAAGTGTCCAAAGTATATCAAATCATCAGATGATTTCAGCGCAAAGATCTTTAGTGTTTAAAAAATGCATGTTAAGTAAGTGATGAAAGACGAGGACATCATAAATCTTACACAAGATTTCTTTGCTACATTATGAATGCAGATCGCTGGACAACATTGTTAATTAAAATGTCACAGAAAAGCACAGTCTGACATCTTGAACTGTTAGATATCGGCGTTACAGTGTTCCTACTGTACTGTTTGTATCGGTTAAGGCTTCTGCATAATATTGAACATGCTTAGAGCATAGGCTTAGTAAAGCATTATAGCTGAAGATTTCGAATTAATAGTTTAAATTTAGCTGCATTTATCCTTCATTTTAATAGACATTTCTAGCAAAGCAAATAAACATCAAAGGGAAATATTGTTATGTTTAATATCAAAAATTAAACTAAGTTGCAGGCGTTATATAAAACGTTGTTTTGTAAATATATAGGATGTTTCAGAGGTCATGGGACAAACTCGCAGGTGTGCTGGAGAGTACTAAAAAAAGCGTTTTTTATAGGAATGTAGGGTCTAAAGTGATGGGTTAAGGCAGGAAAGCAAAAAACGATACGAGAGGAAAATGTCTTTATGTTCAAAATCAACGTAAAGTGCTTCCTTGCAGCAATACAGTATTCACAATAAATGTTCAAAATTGCGACCACCAGAAGTAATACATGTTTGGTAACGTCACAGAAGGGATTGACGAGCACTTTGAAAAACGACAGGCATTTCATACACGCTTGCAGCCGCAATAGGTAATACTCCTGCCACGAGGTCCTCCAGTGAGTCAACGGGAGTCTCGTAAATGATGTTCTTCAGATGGCCCCATAAAAAATCCAAGCTGAATAAATCTGGCTAACGGGGTGGCTATCGAACAGGCCCACCACGGCCAATCCATCGGCCCGGAGACGTCCATCCAAGTAATTTCGGACCCGCACGTGGTTATGGGCTGGTGCACCATCATGCTGGAACCACATGCGATCACGAACGACAGCCGGAAAATTCCGGTAGCAGCAATTCCGGTAGCACCTCTTGCAGAAAAACATGGTAACATAAGCTAATTGTACGTGCATGTAAGACGTATGGCCCTATGAGGTAGTCTCTAACAATACCAGCCCACACATTCACGGAGAAGTGGGTTTGGAATGCATGTGAACGTGTGCCGTGTGGATGATAAGTTGCACATACGTGCATGTTGTGGCTATTGAAGATGCCGTGCTCTGAGAAAGTTACCTCGTCCGTGAATAGCACATCCGATGGGAAATCCGCCTGCACCTCACACTGCTGAAAGAGCCAATGCCAGAAATGAACTCGAAGAGGGTAATCTGTCTCTTGCGAGGCTTGGATTCTCTGCAAATATTATGAGTGCAAACTATTTTCATTCAGTACTTTCTAAACGGTGGAATGACTCAGCTGCAGACGACGTGCGATAGCTCTTATACTTGTCTGAGGTGATTCATGCACAATGTTCAAGATTGATTCTTCAATGCGAGGTTGTCGTGCAGTTCTTCCACCCCTAGTGTCCAGAGGTGGCTTCAAATGACGCGATTTCAGACAGAGACCGACGCAACCTCTCGAACATTGTTTACTTCGGCATATGCCTGTTCAGAAACCGTTCCTGGTACAACATTAACGCTGCTCTGCCGTTCCAATTAGCAGCACCATACATGAGATGCATGTCAGCTTTTCCCCTGTGCGTAAACTCACCCATCCCTCTCGACATCAGAGTTGCGAATGATCCTCTGATGCATCGGATCGTCGTTTTTTTGCGTTCATGCTTTAACGCGTCACTTTAGACCCCGCATTCCTATAGAAAAAATGCATGTTTTAGTACGCTTCATCAACCCTCCAAGTTTGTCCTATGATCTCTGAAACACCCTGTATATAAACAGCAGTCCAAAGAAGACTTCCATAAAAAGGAATTAATTCTGATGGTTATTTAAAATAGAAGGAATGAGAAGGACTGAATAGAAGGAATCGTGTTTACGTAGTAGAATCCATTATAAAACTAAAGGATCGCAGAAGGCTGTTAGAAGAAGAATAACTTAATGTCAATAAAGATTTAAATGAAACCGTGATAAGATATATCAAATTTAATTACTTTAAGGGATCACATTAAAAGCGTTCGCTCAATGATGTGAATCAGTTCTTTTTAACGATTCAGGGCGCCCTATCTATGACCTTGATGAATGCGTTCGGAATAGAGCGTAGTGCAAAGAGGGGGGGAAAGGCAGAAAGAATTGAACAAGGAGTGGAATCGACACTACAAAAACGCTCACTCCCAAGGCTGATTTCTTTACTCTGTACTTTTGAGATTCCCTGAAAAAACATTCTGAATAGAACAACAATAACATTCTGAAGTAAACAAAAATGCTCAAATTTAAATTATAATGAAAACTAAACTTAATTTAGTTAAAGATTATATTGTTTTAGTACTATAACAGATACTTTGTTGCTACTACAAAACACAATGTATAAAATGGTAGAAATTTACACCTCTAAAATGATACGACCATCCTCTTAAATAAGGATTATTTAACGGATCCTATGATACGCAATTTAAGAACTATCCCTCAGATTAAATATTCCAAAAGGTTAAGCTCATCAGCATTTTAAGAAAACTAAGTATGGAAGTCACTACGATGTATGGGTACCTCATAGGCAAGTTTGCTCGTGTTTCTGCATATGATTCTTTGCTGAAAGAAACAAAAAGGCGTTTTTTAAACGGCTCATTACCAGAGACGTTTATATTTGATTTGAGGCGGATTCAAAGGACAGGAAATTCTCTGCTGACAGTACCAGCATTTTCCTTTTTTTTAATCTAAATTTTAAAAATGATACCAAATAACGATAGGGGTTCTTCTTTTCCGTAAGATCCACATTTTGTTCTGCAACCTTGAAACAATATATTAAACGGAAAAATTTATGTTTATAAATATGTACTATTTATAAAGCAGCTTAAAAAGAAATTCACAGTTCTTGAGCACAAGATTTTAGTAAAATAAGTAAATAAATAAACATATATATTATTATTTTACATAAATATTAGTATAATATTGTATAAAACAGTAACACCTAATATACGTAGCTATACTATGCTACAGTATTTATAGAATCGAAATGAAACACAACGGAGCAGCTCCGAGGAAGAGAAACTAACCAAGACTCCGCAGGAGTCGGATTTGAGAGAGCGAATAATGAACCCTCCGTCGGAACCAGATCAGCATCTAGAGCAGGGTCGATAAAAAGTACGAATAATCACGATTCCGAAGGACTCAGATCTGCAACTAGTGTCGAAGCGCTGATAGCTGGGAAACCGAAGAATTAGTTCCTGTAATCTACGTACTTCAAAGAGGCCGTTACTTCAATTCCTGAAAGGATGGTTCCAACATGACGTCGCAAGTGAAGCATTATCTGATGGAGGAATTCGGAGAACGAATAATTGATTACAGTGGCTTCGAAGAGTGGCCTCCACATTTACCTTACCTGTTTCCAATGGACGTTTTCTTGCGCGGATACCTCAAATAGCAGGTGTATGTGACACCCCACAAACATTGTAGGTCCTTCAACGACGTACTACAGATGCTTCTTCAAACCTGTCACCCGCTATACTACAACGTGCAACATGAAACTCCAACAAGGATCCAGATGTGCATCTTAGCTGATGGAGAGAAGTGTAAAACATCGAAATTAGAGATAGCTTGTGAAAACTAGTTGTTTTTATCTATGATCATTTAGTGACGACACAGTTTAAGAAATCGCGAAGATACAAATTCACTTCTTTTATTATTCATATTCACAAGGTGTCTATTCGTACTAAACTCATGCCCATAAATTAAGGATAATGCAAAATCAGGCAAAGGAAGAGTTAGAAGCAAAACAAATTTGACATATTTGTAAAGCTTATTTATTAAACAAAAGGTAAAGAACAAAAAAAGATGCTTTATGTTTGATATTATTAAAAAAACTAGCGATTTTTTCTCCCTGGAGCAAATTACAAAAAACCCTATTTACAAAAAAACAATATTACATGGTTGGTATGATTGTTAATACATTGTATGTCTCTCAGACGATGCAATACCGTCCGCACAACGCCTAGACATGCTGAGTATCAAATTATCGATCTGATCTTGGGGGGATATTACACCACTCAAAAAGCAATGCTCTCCGAAGTTCCGGTAGACATGTAGGAGGAGGTTGACGGGCTACAACTCGTCGGCCAAGCATGTCCCATACGTGCTCTACTAGATTCAAGTCCGGTGAGAATGCTGGCCAGTCCATACGGGTGATAACCTCCAATTGAAGGCATTCGCTTACGATGTTTGCACGGTGAGGACGGCGTAGTCCTCCATAACCACAAATTGTGCGTCCATGGCTCAGCGAAACAAACGTACATGTTGTTCCAGAATGACGTCCCAATAGATTTGGCTTGTCATGGTTCCAATTTGAACATGCAGGTCAGTTCTGGAACCCAGAATAATTCCACCCCAAACGAGCATTCCTGAACCACCGTAACGGTGTCGTTCAATGATGTTTTCTTGGTGGTAACGGGTACCTGAAGCTCTCCATATGAAAGTCTGGCGAGAATCAGACTGCAAGCTAAACCTGGACTCGTCGGAAAACATCACACAAGCCCACTGTTGCGGTGTCCACAATGCATTCTCTCTACTCCAGGCTAACCGCATGCGACAGTGAGTTGCAGTAAGTGGAAGGCATCTGACAGGTCTACGAGCATATAGACCAATCTGCCCTAAGCGTCTGTACACGGTCTGCCTTGAAATTGATGTACCACTGGCTGAAGAGAGCTGACGAGACAGGTCTGAGGCTGTTCTTCACCTGTTTCCTTTAGCAGTAACTGCCAAATACCGGTCCTCATTCGGCGTTGTAACTCTGGGGCGACCTGTGCTGTAACGTCTATTCACATTACCATCATCTTGGAATCGTTGCCAAAGCCTGTAGATGACACTCTTGGCAATTCCAAGTTCGTCTGATACTTCCAGTTGTGTACGCCCATATTCCAGACGGTCGATAATTCTACCACGTAAAAAATCATCCAAATGCGTCCTTTGTGTCATAACTTTTCGGTTATTGCACTGAAATGCTTATAAAGCGCCTGCGAACAATTTTACTTCTTTGCCTGTATTCCTTATATATCACTCTCTTACACTCTCGTCATTGTGACGTAGCATCGGTGTCATCTGGTTACTTCCTGAATTTTGCATATGATTCTTGAAGATGTGTGTAGTGATTTTACAGGTGATATATTTATTTTAGACTTCGATTTCCGCGTGACTCCAAAATATTCTTAATTTATGGACCTGAGTGTAAATTGACGATGCTCTACGGCTTTGTATTTCACTGTTTCTTCCTATCTGGTATTGTTTTCGAGGTACGGAGAATAACTGTGCCGTTTTTCCCAAAGTGGCGCTGTAAACTATCTCATCACGTAGCAATAGCCACTTTACTATACCTAGACACCAATTTTATGAATAAAACTGCAGCCGTTCGGCAGTTAAATGGATGGTATCGGACCTTAGTGAGCACCCTGTATATATACTTATATAACAAACATACGCAAGTAAAAGATAGGTCAGAGACATTTTCGGTAAATAATAAAGGAAAGATTGATAATGTTTACACTAAGAAGGATCACATTTTTAGCAGACTTCCCCAAAACAAGGTCTGGGTGAACTGTTAAAGAACTGCCGTTTTCTCTTGAGCGCTGATAATTCGCTCAGTAAATTGAACCGGTTCTTTGAATCTGGAGCTGATCGTCTATATCTAGTTGTCAAGTCAACAACTTTGATGCACTTACCATGGAAGGAAAAAGAAAAAATGCCACTGCGACATCATGGTATCAAGTCAGCATACTTAAGTGGAGATCTATCTCATAATACATACATAAAGCAACTTCCCGCATTTGAAGAAGACGATAAAGTTTGTAATCTTGTAAAGAACTTACATGGACTCAAGAAAGGGACAGAAAACTGAAAACTTTTAAGCAAAACCTTGGATTATATTGTAGAGATATTAGGTTATTTTTAAAGCAGGAGATGTGAAAAATAGTCAATGCACTCGCCTTGACTGGAACCACGGTCTTCTCGAATACGCGCCGAGCGTGCTGGCTACTACACCCCAAAGGCATGCTAGAAGGCGGGAGAAATACCTTATATACTCCACCTTTTAAAGGACGACTGGGGATTAGGGCACCCAGTCTCCAAATCCTGGTGGTGGAGAAGCATCATCCACCACCTTTTTGTTCGGGCACCAGTGTAGAGTCATTAGGATTTATTTGGAAGCAGGCGGTGTAATTTGGAAGCAGCAGTGCTCTCGCAGGGACCTGAACCACGGATCTCTTGAATGCGCGCCGAGCGTGCTGACTACTACAACACGAAGGCATGCCAAGAAGGAGGGAGAAATACTTATAGTGTGTTACAGGTGTCATTTCATGTTGTGTACTAACTTATTATTTTTTATGTATCTCAAGTTATTTTTTTTAGTAAGGATTCATCATCGAGGAGGGTTTTGTTACTTTATACCTCCGTATGTCCGGAGATGCCATGATTAATGTGTTTTTTTTTCACTAGCTTAGGTGCGCCTCTCAGAGCGTTCTATCATGTAATCTTTGTTTTTCTTCAGCAGTCTGCCAACTTAAGCTCTGAGCTTTGGTAGTCTTAAAGTTTGCTGATGGCTGTAGTGAGAATGCTTAGTTTTCCATTCTCCTGATAAAAGCTTTGTAGCCCATTGTGATGGAAATTAATGTTTAAACACAATTTTACCTAAAGTTACGTTACGTTATTTTAAGTAATCCTAAACAGAGTTAATTTAAGAATACGTCCACCCTCTTCTGATTCCATAATTTTTGAAAGCTAATTAAGCATATTGTGGATGCATTCTTCCATTAGTTTGTCATCTGAAAAAGTCCTTTTTGAAAATTTTATGCGTTTATTTTAAACTTATTATAAGCTATTATGGGCAATTGTAAAACATTTTTATTGTTTCTGTTTCAGACATAGAACTTATATATTTATTTGGTAATTGGACATTAAGTGCTAGGCTCTTCTAATAAGGGAATAATATCCACGAATTCGAGGTTTCACTTGTACTACAGAATGTCATTAGCAGCTGTAACCATTGAGATACAGCATATTTTTGTAAAAATCACCTTTCAGAGAATGTTAAATATCATACTTTGAGTTCGAAATAATAAGATTTCTGGAGGTCTATCGCAAATAGCACATAAATAAATCCTTCTTTCAAATGTCTTTAATTGTTAAAATGTAAAAGATGCCGCAAGTTTAGATGTACATACGCAAAATTATTTCGGGTATAAACAATTTTTCTAAATTATTAAATAATACGTATTTACACGAACTCGGACATATACTTCCCTGTCTAGTAACTAACAGGCGAAATTTTCAGTATGAATATATTTCAAACTGACCTTGCTATTAGTGCACCTTAGTTTATTCTCTGTATTCTCAAAAATAAACTTCAAGAAGTACTCTTCAGTAGCATAACTTGAATCTTGGTTTCTAATACGAAGAGTAAAAATTAACAGGCAATTGCAATTTATTTGCGTCAGGCCAGAATTCAGGTCTTCAAAATTTCCTGTGCATTCTTCTGCAGTGTGCTGACTAGAGAAAAATTCATGAAGGATAATTATTTCATTCGAAGCATTCATAACATGCCATTTCATAACAATCGTAATATATAATCTTACTTTAATGCAGATTTATCCTTATAGATTTATCTTTATAATTTGCATACCTAATTTTAGTCCTGTTTGCGGCAACTTCAACAATATTACATAAAATTTTCTTGATATTAAATTTCTAGTGAATTATGTTTTTAATTATATGAACTATTCCTTCGTTTAACTATCTCCTTTAATCCAGGAATGCGCTAGAATAAATAACCTGAATAGAGAGAAAGCTATTGTAGGCGGTGACTGAAAAATGTAGATGAGGTGATATTTTAGTGCCTAGTAATCGCCTTCCCTTGCTGCTTTACTAAATCATTAGCCATTGATCCTGCGTCAGAGGACTTTAAATCAGTTGCTGGTGAATAATTGTAGACTTAGAAGAAGGACGAAGTAAATTAATTTAAAATTACTTTATTCAGAAGCAGAATGAAACAAGTCAAGTGCTGTTTTTCCAAGTGCCAATTTATATCAAACTGTTACTATAATGCACTGATTGATTTTATACAATAGTACATTTTCTAAGTTTTGCACTTTCTAAAGAGGATGGAAATAAAATATTTGCTTCGTATATTGTTTTGTTTTTACTTAATTACATAAACCCTTTGCTGTGTAGTTTTAACATATCAAAAATCGTAAAGTAGTGCGAGCTATGCAATCCTTTGCAATATTTCCCCATGATTCCTACGAATAGGTGGTAGAAAGCATACAATATCCTAGTTCCGTAAGAAGTACAAATACTTTTACGTGAGAAACAGGAGTCAAATAAAAAAAATACAATATTCTGTGGTAGAAAACAGTATATAAACTTGCGTGCCGAAATGAAAAACGTTTTCCTAACAGTTTTTTTAAACACACGCAAGCCTTGGAATATTTTTGTCTTTGCATTTTGAAATGGATGTTTGAGTATTTTTCTAGATACTATGCTATATGCGAAACATTTTCTAGCAGCTGCGACATGAAATTGCGACTGCATTTGAATAAAATCTATCTCCGAGTAGTAATGCCGAATTTCCGGGGAGTGGTCAAAATGAAGAGGATATTGTTTCCAAAAATTATCGGTAATACTATTAAATCATTTTATGAAATTTACGCATTTCATCATGTAGTAATTTTCATGCTATTAATGATTTAAAAAGCTACTATATTTTATTAAATAATTTGAAAAAAAAACACAGAGGCTTAAATTGCTTCACATAATTTTTAAATAACAAGAGAACAATTAGTTGCTAAATTACTGATTTTATTTCGGCCCACCAGTGGCCGAGCGGTAAAATTGCTAAACACTGGCAGCTTCGAGTCTAGACGAATGGGCATTCTGCTTGGACACTTTCCTGGTTTTCATCATGTGTAACGTCTATACCACCCAGTTTTCCATAGAAAGTCTTCCACAAAAGCATCCTTCTCCTTAGGCATATAGCCCTAGTGTTCTTTGCCATACTAAACCAAACCTTAAAAGATATTTCAATAACAATAAGATCATAATTAAAAAATATTTTTAAATACATATTTTAATGTAATTTACGTTTTAGTAGTGCTGTGTTAATTATAAGTAAATTTTATTGATGTTTTTATGCAACTTTTATCAATTAATTGTTTTGAATTTCAGGCCAAAACGTGAGCAGCTACTTGCATAAAAATATGGAATATGATGAAACTTAAAAAACTGTAGCGCAAGAGTTCTAATTATGTGAATAAATAAAACAGTCTGTTGTAGAATGGCATGGACCAAATGCTTAATTTGAATTGAATACTTTTGTGAACAATGATTGGTGAAATACCTTACTGAAGTCTGAAGATGTCCATAACTTACGAAGCGAGATTTTATTTAAATTATTCCAATATAACCAATCTTACGGAAGAAGGAAATATGTTTATACTTCCATGGTGGCAGCAATTAGTATGGAGTTTGGTGTTTGGCATAATGATTTTTATAGCTACCGGAGGCAATGCTATTGTGATGTGGATTGTATTAGCTCACAAGCGTATGAGAAGTGTGACCAATTATTTCCTGGTGAATCTTAGTTTGGCAGACACGATGGTTTCTACCCTGAACGTCATTTTCAACTTCGTCTACATGCTGGATGGGGATTGGCCATTTGGAGAAGCTTACTGCAAGATCTCTAACTTTATTGCCATCGTATCGGTTGCAGCTTCAGTATTCACACTAGTGGCGATTTCCTTTGACAGGTGAGTGAATCATTTTACTGTTCTTTTAATATTTTATTGTCATTTGTAAATTACCTTCTTGCAGTTTTTAGAAAATATTAGTATCAGAGGAATATAATTATTAATATTCTGATAAAGTTGTACATTGCAATTTATTATTCAATTTTATGTTGAATTTTATGTTAAATGTGTCAAGAAAATTTTATGTTATGCCTTCTAGGTTAAATACATACAATACAAATATTAAATTATATATGTATTTATTATGTATAAGGATTTTATTCTTTCAAACTTATATATCAATGGTTCAACTTTTGTTATGCTTTCCATCTAGCTTTAAAGAAAACACATAGCCAGTGAAAGAAGTAGAAATAATTTTGTAAATACTTACTTGTTTTTTTTGTATTAAATAAGTTATTATCCAGTGCCTAATAATAAATGATAAAAAATAAATATTTCTCTTGAAAGTGGATTTTTTGCGATTCATGTAAACGAATTTCAAAGCATTCGAATATTTTATCGTGTTTACTGTCTCTCACTGGTAAGCAAATAAATTCGCAGAGTAAAGCATAGTATTGGCAAAGTACATTCATTCCCGCAACCCGTAGACGTCATCTGACCTCGCGTATTCTTCCAGAAATAGTTATCTTGATATTTTGGACATGAATTTAAATTTTACTCTTCTCTATACCAAGCATATGATTTAGAGTATTTATTTAACTAATAAATATTAATAAGTATGTCTTCTAACAGTGACAGTTAAATTGAAGTTACGAAGTTATCTGTTTGTTCTTCAAAGAAGTGTATTTATTTCGAATATCCACGTTCATTTATTGGACAATAATCTTGGATTACTGAAATAGCTTTACATATAATCAAATATGAAACAAAGGATATAGCATGTCTAGATCATAGCTGACATCTTTTGTAGCAAATAACACTTGCTGTTAAAAATGGTATTCTGAATTTTCTGGAATAGAATAAAAGCAACCTTCGACATTTTGAAAAGTCAAATGCACAATTAGTTCTTATTGATTTTTTTAAAAATTTTTGTTGTACGAATTTTCATTTTGTCATTTTTAGCCCAAAGAAGCCTTAGCCCAGAAGGACAATTAGTCTCAAAAAATGATTTTACTTTGCATCACTATAAAAGTCTGAATCACTTTTCAAATTGTTACCTCCAAATATTATCTCCCTGTATTATATTTAAAGAAATTAAATAATGAATAATTTGCATGAATGTATGCACGTTTCTCGCTATGTGAAAAAAAAAAACAACGGTACCTAAGACCATCAAATTCTGAATAAGCCCGAACTTTGAATTTCGAATTTTGTTTATTGTGTATTTCATATTTTATAAAATTTTAACGAATTTTTTATTAACCAACTCACTGATTTCATAGTGAGCAATGGCAACACTGTAAGAGAAAAAAAAACATTTTTATCTCCAGCGCGCGAGAATGTCTATCGGAAATTCTAAAGATATGCTGTTTTTAAATATTTTTATTGATTATTTCAAATTTTGTAAAACGTTAAAGAATTTTTGATTAATAAACTCAACGATTTCAAAGCGAGCAATGTCAAAACTGTAAAGAAAAAAAACACTTATCTCTAGCTCGTTAGACTGTCTATCGAAAATTCTAAAAATAGGCTGTTTTTAAATATTTTTATTCTGATAAAAACGTGTAGAAATAGTAAAACGCGTAGGAAAATGGAAAAAAATCTTCCCTTTGGGCATAATATATAATCTAAAAGCTTTCAGATTTTCCTTTTTTTTGGCATTTTTATTAATGTTATTTGTTACATTTAAATATTATTTGCTATAACAGATGTTAGCTTTGATCTACAGATGTTACAGCTTTTGTTTCCTATATGATTATGCTTAAAGTTATTTCAGTAATCCAAGATTATTGGCTAATAAATGAAAAAGGGGGTGTTCGAAGCAAATACACTTTTAGAAGTAAAAATGGAGCACTTTATAACTTCAGTTTAGCTGTAACTTTTAGAAAACGTACTTATTAATGTTTATTAGTCAAATAAATATTCTAAATCATACGTTTTGCATAAGAAACAGTAAAATTTAAATTCATGTTCAAAATACCCTTGGTACCTAAACAATAGCTAAGAATAAACTCTTAAATTTGTCTTAGACCATGTTCATTTCTTAACATACTACTTAAGATACAGTATGCATTAACTTACATCAGTGAACAGCATCGTTAACACATTTCCACATATTTTTAACAGAAGAAAATATTATTTGACAAACGCTAGGCAATAAGAAAAATTAATGTAACAAAAACCTAAAAATCAATAAATACTAACAGTGCATTTGTGTTTGACAAACATGTTGTAGATTGTTTTGGAAAGTACTTTGATTTCGACAATAAAATATAACTCTTTCACTTAGGTGACTCAATATGATTTTAATATAAGTTTAAGCAGTATTTAATATCAAATGATGAGACTTCATGTATAGTAGTAATTTTAAACATAGTATAATACCCGTACTGAGATTTTCTAAATTAAATTCCTTAAAATTAATTTATTGTGTTCATGTTAATTGATTAGGTTTAATCGCTCTATGAAGAATAGCTAATTTCATGGCTGAACGCATTTCTGATAGAAATCTTGACAGCTTCTCATGTGTCGCTAAGTGCGCCTGAATTACCTTGCGTGAATGCTTTACTTCAGCATTAAACAGCAGCTGTTTCTTGTAGAATCAATAATACTAACTAATTTTAAACAAATAATAATCTGAAGAATTTAAGGGTATTATTATTCTTATTTCCAGCACAATTTCTTAAGAAAATGAAAACAAATTTTCTATAAGAAGTTCCTGTCTCATATTTCATGTTTTTTCATTTGTATATTAAAGTTGTTTTCGACCACTTGTCTTAGATATCCAATCAAATCATTTAATTCGTTCTAAAATCATGTCTAAATGTTCCAATGCTGTGGTCTGAAATTCAAATTACGTGGAGTTTGAATACAAGACCTGTAAACAGATCGGAGATTCTTTTAGGCGGGTGAGGATCTTATTGAGTTTTTTTATGTTATAAAAGTTAATCTGTATCTCCAAAACATTCAGTAAGATTTATATCACGATGTAAATTAATTTGCTTCATTTATAGACACTGAGACGTTATTCGTGTTCCTTTTAAATGGTAATGAAAGTAATGTAAACTCGAACTTCAGGTAAAGTCTTGAAATATTTGCCAAGTCGTATTTACAACAAATACAGAATTAAATTGCATTAGATTACTTTGGGAGTTGCATGCGGTCGACAGGCCACCTGTTTGAGATCATTATTCTTATGCATATAATTTAATTCATTCTAACTGTTATAGCATTTGAAATTTAACAATTGAGAGCTGGTAGTTTTTAATTTCTAAAATTACACATAAAAGCTATATTTTCTTGATAATGAATCTTTGATAACGAACAGTTCTTTGATAATGAATCTTTGAACTGGAATGTAAAATAATAAATGATAAATAATATGAGGAACTTGCAGTTATTTTATCACATTTATGGACACTAATGAAAATAAAGTTACTTTTAAATTCGTACAGTAAGTAGACTTGTGAAACAGATGCAACTGATTTTCGGATTTACATTCGTAATTAAACTGCTGGTTACCCAAAATACAATACCATGAGAGAAACATTCAAAGTGCATGAAGCTTGCCTTATGTTTATAACGCGATTGAATAGGCAAATGATCATTGCACATTATGAGCGATTGCAGCACTCCTTACAATCCGGATATGAAGGGAGGAAAGATCGTTCTTTTGAATAAAGTGAGGAGACTCTTTATTCTCTCCTTAGGAGACTTTTTGTGTGTACAGCTTCAGTATGTCTCGTAGAAAAATATGAGCAGCTTTCGAGACCTTTCTGAGTTCGACAGACGCAGAATCCTTGCATACAGAGATTGCGGATTATACTTCCGGGAAATATGTCGTCGTGTCAGAAGTAGACAAGCAACAATCAAGGAAATATGCAATTGGTGGATGCAGGATGGAACGATTGAAGAACAGGAGCCATTGCAATCTCCTCCATGGGAATACAGGCATATTGAGCGCATGGCACTGATGGAGCGCATTGCCACATCCGCAACCATATCAAACGAATGCAACCTGAAACACACTAATCGGTGTCTTCAGGAACAATATGACGTCGTTTACAGTTGACTGGCCGTGAGGTGGCCATTGATGCTTTTACTTTTAAACTCCAGATGGTTGAGTTTGCAATGGTGAACGGAACGGCGGAGATGTAAACCAGATTGTCATGTCAGATTATATTCGAAAGAGTCATATTTCTGCCCGGATTACCATTGCGGTCGGATTAGAATTTGGAGAAAAAGCGAAGAAAGGTTTCTCGACTATTGTGCTATTCATCTTCATACTGATTATGCACCCGATTTTATGGTGTGGGTCGGTAACGGATTACACATCCGCATCCCCGTATTACGCATTATCGGTATAGTTACTAGCTAACGCTCTACTTTCGAGGTTTTTGCGATCTATTCTACTTCCTTTAGGGACTGTCTGCAGCAACATTCCAATAGAAAAATGTCCAATTCCACGTTGTGCAAAATGTTGAAACTTTTTTCTTAGCCAACCCTATTGCACTATTATCTTGGCCTGCCCATACTTGAGATCCGTGTCTGGTCAATGATTGCAAAAAGCTGAACCTGGCATGCGGTTTGCCTAGTACTGACACACGTCTAACTCCAATCGTGAGATGAACTTTGGCTACGTGTGAAGCCAGGATGGCCTGTCATTCTCCAACGGCATATCAAAAGCTTCTTTCACTCAATGCCGTGGAGTGCAACATCAGTTATTGACAGACATGGAAGCAACACTCATTACTGAATTTCCTCCTGTTCTTCACCTGAAAGAAGGGTATATTTTAAGTTGCCACCGTGCGTAGCCTCTGGAATAAATTTGGCTTTGATATCTCTTGTCCTTCTTCATTTTATATTTTATATTTTCCAGCAGCGTATATTTGAAATAATTTATAAAACCATTGAAAAGTTACTTACTTCTACTTTTAAAATACAGCAATATATATATACATAAACGAAGCTACAATTTTCGTTTTTCATGCTAGTTAAAGCATGATTATGATAATATCTTCTTGGAATATTTTTGGTTGCTGTCTTGTTTAAACAGCTTTCCCGAATTTGCGTATTTAAAATTAGAGAAAATTCTATTTTTTCTCTTGTAAGCCATGTATAATAAAACAGAAAAAAAAGTTACACAACAACTTAAACGAGTTTCAATTATTTTTATTGAAAAGGCAATGATCTCACTATAGAAATTTTTGGATAACAAGAGCATATATGAAACTATCTGTACATGTTACTTCAAAAGATCAAGAAGTTAGCGCTAACAACATTTAAGCGAATTCAGAATGTAAGGCCCTTGCAGAGTATGTTGAATACCCGAAATTAACACATCTTTGCAAATCATCACATATTCGGGAAAATTCACGAAAAGAATCATTTGTATAAAAACTGTCGTTTGTTGTCATACTGTAGATAACAGCTTTTTCGAAAAGTATACTTTCTCACATTTTCTTTATAATTCACCCAACTTTCGCGCTATTTATAATAACATTTATTTTGACTTCTAGATTGTTTTACATTACCTTGCTGAAGCATGAAAACTGCTAACTTGTTTAATAATTGTTGACATGAAAAAGATTTTAGCAAATGTTCCATAGCGGAAACGCTAATGCATCAAAAAAACCGCTTTGCAGTTAGATAAGCGTTTTTTTATTATTTTTATTTCCAGGTTTACGCCTGTTGAATGGCTAGACAATCCACATTTTTTAATAAGAAAAACATCGCAGTATCCAAGATATCGTTTGGTTTGTCGAAAAATTCTCTAGGTAACCTGATATGTTTTCTTTAAACTATTTGTGCAATGGTGTAATTTGTATCACCACGCACAACCGATCTTAGCCCTAACAAAACTGTTGATAAGATTTGAATCTGTTTAATAAAATTGTATGATCTGATTGCAGCCTTTAAAACTTCATGGATCCTTTAAATTTTTCGATTAGATTGTGGATGGTATGCCGTTGTTTAACATACTTTAAATCTGCAAGATAACACCAATGTTTTTAAAACGTTTGGATCGAAACTGACTACCTTGACAAGTGATTAAACGGTCTGGTATTCCAAAACACGAAATCGAGTGATCAGAAAATTCTCGACCTACTGTTTTAGCTGCTTCATTTGCTAAAGGATAACTTCTGCTTAACATGTGAATCGGTCAATGCAGGCTGTAAGTTTTCCCTTCAGAAGCAGGAAACGGGCCTATGATATCAACATGAATAATATTGAATCGATCATCTTCTTTATTATAAGTGTCAATTTGTGCACGCGCATATCTGGAAACTTTGTTACCTTGACAATGGATATAAGATTTTGCCCACTGCGGGATATCCTTTCGAATGTTTAGCCAAATAAATCTGAAATCGGTTTGCTTAACTGTAGACTTCACGCCAGGGTCAGCTAAGCTGTTAATTTTTTTAAATATGTTCTTTCGAAAATCTTGAAGTATAAATGCACGAATTTTTGTTGTTGAAATATCACACCAAAGTGGTTTACCAAAGTAAAAAGGATATGGCTTAAAATATAAAGATGGTTTCGAGCATAGCTCGTTAAGATCTTTATTACTGAATCGTGCATCTGCAGTATTATCATAATCTATGTCAGAGATAGATTCCATTCTGGATACCGAATATGCAAAGATATTATCTTTTCCTCCAATGTAACATATGTCTATAGAAAATTCGGAGATATATTGTAAATGGGCTTTCTAGGTGAGGCCTTATGGTAGTTTGATGATAAGCAAACATCAAAGGTTTATGCAAATTGTAAACTGTCGTCCTTCTAGGATATGCTTGAATTGTTTGATCGAGAGGTATATTCCTAACATTTCCCTGTCGTAAGTACAATATCTTTTCTGAGCATTATTTAACTTTTTGGAAAAGAAAGTTAAGGGTTTCCAACAGTCTTCTTTCCACTGTTCCAACAGTCTTCTTTCCATGGTTCAAAATGCGTAGTCCGCAGCATCACTGAAGAGAGTTCATGGTGAGTCAGGATTAGGAAAACTTAACAATGCATTTTACAGATTTTTCCTGCCCAGCTCGAACTTTTCTTTTGCTTTGGGAGGTTTTACCTGTTAAATTCACAGTCCAATAATCTAAAACCGCAAATTAATAAGCGAATATTCGCTTGAGTGTGTGAACAGAGATGTAAGACTCAAAAAGGTTTAACTACCCTTTATTTCTCAAAGTAAAGATGACGCAATCAACTCCTAACTCGAAGCGTACAGCAAAGCCTCCACTTGGGCTTGAACTTAAATTAATATGAAATTAAACTTAACTAAGCTATCAAGATTCTAAGTAGTTGGTCCCTAAATCTTAATTAAGTCGGCGAAGCCAAACAAGGGCCATACTTTCTCCAGTTTTTTTAATTTAAAGTTCATACAAACAACATACTTTAGCATGGCCGAGCATACTTAGCATGACCAAATAAGAGCCTAAATTACGACCGAGCGTAGCAATAGCTTAGAGAGAGGTAGCCAAAAGGCAAACGCGCGCTAGACAGGAACTCAGGTTCTCCACCGAAGTCGGTGAAACGTCGACTTAAATACCACTTTTACTCATTTGCATTGACTGCGTTTCTGAAAATACATTCTGGTAGAAAATTGTAAGCTGAAGCTATAATGGATAGGAAAGATAAATAAACTTAAAATAATTGTTATTAAAATTAGGATAAACCTTAGAGCTTTTTCCATACATGGTACTTTACTTTTATTCTTTTCATTGAGGATTGCCTGATTTTTGGCAGCATCCTTGATATATCGCCTATAGAAATTAATTAGATCAAGCAAAATAGGCATTTCGTGAATGGTTTCTGGTAATGCAGGATACCATTTATATTTTCGAGAAGAGGTTTCGAGCCTCCTTGAGTAAACATGTATCCTAGAAATTCTAGTTGATTCACTCGCATAACAAACTTTCTAAGATTTATACGAAGACCCTATTGTTCTACGCGAGAGAAAATAACTTTTACATACTCTGAATGTTCGTCTTCCGTTGCAGGAAATACTAAAATGTCGCCTAAAAAGGCTATAACAAAGTTCACCCCGAAACACACTTCATTGACGAATAGTTGAAATGTAGATGGGGCATTCGTTAATCCAAAACTCATTATGTTAAACCTATATGACCCCAAAGGCATTATTTTTGCTGTTTTCTTCTTATCTTCTTCTGGTACTGGAATCTGAAAGTAAGCTTTAAATAGGCCAATTTTTGAAAATAGTTTCTTTTGCTTTAATATATGGTGAAAATCCTCTATCCTTGGAAGAGGATGATGACCTGGAACTGTTTGAGCATTTAAACGTTGTAGAGACATTAGGTTATTTCGAAGCAGGAGACATGAAAAATGAGTAACTCCTTCGTCTGGACTCGAACCACGGACCTCTGGAATACGCGCCTAGCGTGCTGACCACTACAGCACGAAGGCGGCAGAAATACCTTATAACGTTTGTAGTCCCCGCAAAGTCGTTAATTGTCTTGCTTTTTAAAGACTAAATGAAGTGGACTAGCCCAAGAAAATTTTAAAGGTCTAATTGTGCCGTTCTCTAACATGAATTTGAAATTCTGCTTGGTCAATTTTAGCTTATTCCATCTAATTGGCGAGCTTCTGAAAACCCAGGAGCCATTTGTAGCGTTATAGCTTTCTTTGCTTTATATTTTGTGGTGAGTTGCACATTAACAGACTTGGTGGTTTAGTGTAGTAACAAATTTGCTAATGTAGAATTTTTATCTATTTAGAATATGCTTTACTAACTGCACTTGTTACCCACGTAATACGACTTCGAGCAGATAAACTTATGATGCTTTCTTTTAATTTTTTTTATACATATCAATAAGTAATTTAAATTTGGTTAAAAAGTCTGCTCTTAAAATAGCTCGATCCACTTTAGCGATTTCAAAAGGAAACTGGAACGACCACCTCAGGACTAAATCCAGAGTTAAAATTTTGAAACCGAAAGCGGTTATTTTTGTTCCATTTGCAGCATACAACTTAAAAGAATTACATGCATTATGGTTTGATGTTGCTGGAATGACAGATAAGCCAGCATTGCTGTCCACAAGAAATCGTAAACCAGTTATTTTATCAGAAACGAATAATCGGTATTAACGACAATATTGTAATTCACCTACAGCAGAATCTGCCGTCGAATCTACTGCTGTTCGAAGTTTTCCGACGCCTTCCAGCTACAAGGGCCTTTATATTTATTAGAGTAACATTTATCACCAAATGAAAAATGATAGTAGCAGCATGCTCCATCGGGATTAAATATTTTCTTGAATGACTAAGATTCTTAGATTCTAAGATTCTTAGACTTCTAGACTGTCTACGAATATTTAGTTCCGAAATTTATTTTTCTAAGTTAAACAGATTTTATCACGCACAGTATTCATTACAGATGTATCTGCACAAGCAAAATAAATTTTTGTGCTTGAGTTCATTTCAAATATTTTATCCGCCATTATCGATAAGTTATCCAAGTTTTCATTACTCACAATCAAAATATTTTTAATGGATTCTGGCAATTTGCTAAGCCATAAGTTTCGCAAAACTTTATCCGTTATTTTTGTTCCAGCAAGCGACTGCAATTTATGCAATTATTGACTTGATTTCATATCGGTAGATCAAATTCTTGTAAGCAATTTTACGATGCTGTGTCGTCGCTTTCTTTAAAATCACTTAAAAATCTATCTTTAGCATCTACATATTTATCATTCCATTCACTGTGGATTATATCCCATACATTTCTACTGCATTCGGTTCTAACTGTGATACAGGATAGTTAAATTTAGTCTCATCCTGGCTAATATTATCAATTGAGAGCTGTGCTTCAACTTGGAAGAACCAAATATCTGGTTTTTCTGCCCAAAATGGTGGAATTTTAAAGATTACCTTGTTTGCCGTAAATTCGTCACCAGGCGTATTCTAAACAGGAGTGTCGATCTGCATAATTCGGTGGTTAGAAGAAATTTTTCATGCGAAGGATCACCAGGTATTCTGGAGGCTATGCTGAGTCAATATATCAATAACTTAATAACTTAAATGATAATTCCAGAATGGATTAATCCTATTTTAATTCACAATAATAAAAGAAGACGTTAGGGTTAAAACATCAAAGCAACATATTTCTTCTTGTTGCCAATCTCGAGAAACTAAACTTCGTAAGAACAAAGATAATATTATACGTAAAGGGAGCTGCTACAAACTTCATCCTTCGTGCATTCCAAGAGTATGCATATTTTTAAGCATAAGTGAAAGTGCATTTTTAAGCATAATAGAAATTATTATTTGTCTCGAACCCAGTAAATCGATCTCAGAACCATCCACGAATGGCCTCATCGGTCCTCTCGCGTTGCTCTGGGCACCTCTGTGAATTTTGACCCATGAAAAACAGTCTAATTGTATTTTCTTTTAATTTTACATATAAATCCATAATGTCGCCAGAGGCTTGAGAATAATTATCCAGGCAGGCGAAACTTGAAGCGCAGAAAAGCAGAGTATATAAAAATTGTACGTCAGTCCTTGAGGTTTCTGTCTTTTCATCTCAATGCCAGCACTTCAGCCTGAAATACTGAATTATAGATTCGCAATTTAATGCTTGCCTTTTTTATCTATATATCTTTAAATTGAACGGCAAACAAAAGCGACATATGCTCTTTCCCAACATGGATCCATCAGTTAAATGTCAAATTAATGAACATTTCCAGGATATTAAGAAAAAGAATTGTTATTCTGTGCGAACTGATAGTCTTAGATTCTGACTAAATTAAAAGCCTCGAAAGTAATTCTTGTTAATAAAGGATCTCCATACAGTTTCATTTTCAGACGACGAAGTCTTAATTTCGCATAAAAATACTACTAAAAAGCAACGAGAGGGTCGAAATATAAATGAAGAGGCAGACAACCTCCATAGATATAATTAGAAATAATATTTTAATAGAAAGTATCACGCCTGCGTTAGTATTACTTAGTTTTGCTCGCATTCTTAATAATTCTGGCACTCGCCTCCAGGTATAGATACTATACATTGAACTGGCGATAATTATATTTCGATAAAGCTGCCTGAGGGTAAAACGCTTCAAAGAAAGGATGTCTGAGCTCATATTTCTTTTATGTTCCCTTAAGTCATGACTGTTCGTTTATTGAAGTAATTAAAATATTCAGAAAATTTTGTCTTCCAAGATGACACCCAAATAAGTCACACTAGAAACAAATTTTACCTTTATATATTAAATTGAGCTTTCTTAGCTTCTTTTCTCCCGCGGGAGACAACAGAACATTAGTCTCTAAATTAAAACTAAACCCCACTCCCTCTCGCCAGCTTTTCAAAGTAACAATACTTTTCCATAATTTTTTTTATTATAGAAAACCCAAGGCCCGAAGTTTGAAGGCGAATGTAAAGCTGTATCTAAATTTGCACTCTGTCAAGCTCATTACCCAATAGTGGAATTAGGGAAAATCATAATCTTGACAGGCAATTCATACTAACCTCCTTAATGGACATTACTGTGCTTCGATTCAGTTTTATTTTAATGTGCACGTAAATGCAACTTAATGATAAACCAAAGGTGACCCTTAAATGTAAATACCTGTAACCTGTACAGAAACACTTTAATTTCTATAGTGGCCTAAACTTTCTATATGACCTTCAATCGGTGACCTATGCTTTAATAACCAATGATTCTCAACCTATAGGTCACCAGTCACTTTAAGAGACATCAATATACTTTGATTTAATTTTGTTATAAATATGTATAAAAATTTACGGCACAGCCTCACAGTGTTGAACTGCATATTGTCCTTAAGTGATGCCAAATTTGCGATCAGGAATCTTGCAAAGTACCAGTGTCCTTCGGTACAATTTTAATTTAAAAATATTCTTCACTGTCCCACATCGATGGACTTGTAGTTAACTCCGTGTGACTTTCAATATATAGATCACAGACGCTATTCAGAGGTATTACAAACACTAATGACAATTGACCTCAATAATAGGTTTCTTTTAATTTAATTTAAAAATCTAGCTATTTTGTCCTGCTCTTTGGTGTTTCGGTGTAGATTAAATCTCAGTAATTCTTAAGGCATAGGTGGTTGGTTTTTTTATAGATACTAAACAGCGCTGCAACAAAGAGTCTTGACTGTAACTACTGGTTATGCTTCTATTAAGTTTAAATTTAAATCTCTACTAAATGTGCTACACTGCGCCAAGGGAGTGATTTAAATGATTTTTTTAACTGAGTGCCTTTCACCCGTACGTTACTATTCACCCTTCCCTATAAAACAGCTGTAAAGCAGAGCTGTTCTTTCATTTAATTTAGTTTAAAAAATCTATTTAATCTTGCTATGCTACCAAATCTCCTCGACCTGGGGCTGACCTTATACTTAGACATCTGCTCGGGAAGAGAGGTTGGCCTTCCTTCCTCGTGCTGCTCGCATATGAGCGGCCGTGCCAACCACAGAAAAATTTCAATGAAACTTTTGAAATTCTGAAGTCATTTTTAAACTAAACGTAACAATATTCAATCCAATAGCATTCACTAGCAACTGTTTTTTCCTACATAGTTTTATTATAAACACCTATGTAAATTTATACTGCACTAACCTGCAGTTATAATTTGCAGATGATCTCTAGTGATTGTCAATCTGTAGATCACCAAAGAATAGCATTGCTGATAAGCAAGGCTCTGGAAGGATATGAGTTTACACTGATGGCAGTTCGTTACACCATCAGGACGGCATGCAACAAATTTCAGCTTCACATAAATGGTACTATATGCAGGAATATGCAAACGATTAGCATAGAGTAACTATGAGTAACGCAAGCTAAATTTTGTATGAATGGGAATCTTGCACAGCGGATTTCTCAGTTAGAAATCGCATTTGAATATTAGCTATTTGTGTAAGCTCGAGTTGTGTTTCGCGTAAGAGAGAGAAACTCCTATTTGCACGTGTCGGAATTTGACCGTGGCAGGATCTTTGTCAGTCAGGATGTGGTTTATATTACACAGCACTGCTAATTTTTATATTACACAGCACTGATTTATATTACACAGTCCAGGAAAGCCATACTAAATTCCATGAAGAATAGCAGCGGCTCCAGGCTACTAATACATGGCATGTTGCGCTTTCAGTCGTACTGAGTCGTATAACGTTGTCATGTTCCCAGAATCGTTAATTCGGTTCGTTTGCTGGATGACAAGTATATGCACGGACAATGCAACGACGTCTGCAGCATCACGGACTGTCAACCCCGCGACCATTGCTGCGGCATTTCTTTACGCTGCAGAAGGTATAGGCACGGCTACAGTGGGGCAACAATTGACGAAACCAGGCACAAGATTGTCATTACATTCTCTTTTCAGTTGTCTTTCTTGATATCCGTATCTGGAGGCACAGAGAAGAATAAATGTTATTAAGTTTGCATTCCCACGGGCCCAACACAAGTTTGCATTCCCACAGGCCCAACACAAGTTGCGATGGTATGGGATGCCTTTAGCTACAAGTCTCAGTCACCTTCGTTTCACATAGTCGACAATGTGAGTGGTCGGTGTTGCATTCCAGACGGCTGATAATTCTAACACGTAAAAAATCATCCAAATACGTCCTTTGTGTCATAACTATTCGGTTATTGCACTGAAATGCTTATAAAGCGCCTGCGAACAATTTTACTTCTTTGCCTGTATTCCTTATACACTCACGTTTGTGAAAATTGCAACACCAAAAAGGAATCGTCATAATTGAATGCAATTTAATACACAGTTGAGTGGTAGTGGTACAAATAAATGATTAAATGTTCAAAGCAAACAAACAAGAACAAGAGATCAGAATCAGTATTTTGTGTGGCCACCACGCGCCGCAATAAGTGCTGCTACCCGACGTGGCATGGAGTCAAACAAAGTTTGAATGTCTGACTGAGGAAGAGCATTCCATATCGTTTGTACGCGTACCCAAAGTTCGTCTGCAGACGCAACAGGACGAGGATCACGAGCAAGACGCCGACCAATGACATCCCACACATGTTCAATTGGCGACATATCCGGGGAACACGCAGGCCAAGGAAGAAGCTGTACCTGCTGCGCTGCAAAGAAGGATTTAACAATCCGAGCAGTATGAGGGCGGGCATTGTCCTGTTGAAATACAGCGCCTGGCAAGCTTTGAAGGAAGGGAACAGCTTCGGGCTGTAGAACTTCACGGATATACCGGTTGCTGTTCAGATTGCCCACAATTCGTAGCAATTGAGATCGTCTATGATATGCTATGGCGCCCCAGACCATAACTCCGGGTGTTCGTCCACTGTGGCGTTCGATAATGCACTCCGGAAGGTGGCGTTCACCGGCATAGCGTCTGACACGAATGCGGCCATCATGGTACCACAAATTAAAGCGGGATTCGTCAGAAAACACGACATGCTGCCAATCAGCACGCCAGTCTCTATGCTGATTGGCCCATTGTAGCCGCAGGCGGCGATGGTCGTGCGTTAGGGGGATCCTGTATAAAGGAGTCCGTGCGCGCAGTCCACACTGCAGCAGACGTCTACGAATTGATGAAGCACACAATGAAACACCTGTAGCTATTGACCACAGTGCTGCCAATTGTCTAGAGGAAGCTGTACGGTCCGTCCGCGCCATGCGGACCAGGTGTCTATCATCGCGAGCTGACGTCACATTTCGGGGTCCACTCCCGGATTTCCGAGTTGTCCGACACTCGTCCGTCCACTGCTTCCAAACGCGCATCACTGTGCTGCTGTTACGCTGCACACGAGAGGCTACTGCACGATACGACAATCCAGCTTCACGAAGGCCGATGATTCTCCCTCGTTCAAACTCTGTAAGTTGTTCAAATCTCGCTCTCTTTCGTCGACGAGGCATAAGTACAGATTGAGTTAACGTTTACCACTAGCAGATAACCACCGATAACCATACACGCCTCGCTACAGCCGTCTATTTATTCGGATCCATCAGCCGTTCAGAGGGCGCTGCTCAGCATACGCATGCGCTACGGATTTGCAATTCTAATCATTTGCATATCATGCGCTACTTTGCATTTCCTGAAAATTTCAGCTCACTCGCCTAAGTCCTTCATGGTGTTGCAATTTTCACAAACGTGAGTGTATATCACTCTCTTACATGTATATCACTCTCTTACGTACCATCGGTGTCATCTGGTTACTTCCTGAAATTTGCACATGATTCTTGAAGGTATGTATAGTGATTTTACAGGTGATATATTTATTTTAGAGTTCGGTTTCCGCGTGACTCCGAATTATCCTTAATTTATGGACATGAGTGTATTTAGAACACACTGCAAAGCTCTAGAAAAACTTAGAATACTTGGTATCTTTCGCATTTAGAAATTTCAAATAATGTCTGTACAGTTTGAATAAAATACTTATTTGTAACAATTTTTTTTGTGTAGAACATCGATTCTTTACTAGTTGGTTTTATGTACGGCTGTTTATGCAACAATTCCTTTATATAAAAGTTCTTACGGCAATCATCTGTTATGCTGTATAAAAATCTTTTCTATATACCTGCATCTTTTTTCAGTTTTTTATTTAATGATTATTTATGCAAAAATTATTTTCTTAAAATTCATTTACGCGAAGTTTGTTAATGGAATGTGAAGTTATTCTACGTAGCGTTTCTTAATGCAAAGTTTCTTCACATACTACGCAAGGTTCCTTTATACAAAGTTTCTTTATATAAATTTTTTTCTCGGAAGATATTAAATTCTTAAAATATCACGCACTTCTTAACAATACCGAATATCTGTTGACTTTTCATGTGAATAATACGATATAGTTGTTTATCGTGGTGCACACATTTTCTCTTCTTTACTTGAGGGATAGCTGATAATAGCCTTTATTTTTTTCTTAATTGTTTAGTTTTCATTGCATAGCTCAGTTCAGATGGAAATACTTAGTTTAGATTTAAAGCTCCTTATTCTAATTTTACATTTTTACTAATATTTCATATATATTTTGAATAACGTACTTATCTTTATAGCAAATTACTTCTTTTAGAAATTCGCACATTATGTACTCAATACAAAATTAATCATAAATTAGAAGGAAAATTAGAGAAAATTGAAAAAGAAGCAGTATACATCCCGAGTGTAAGCAGTTAAAATTTCTCAAATAAATAAAATTATTGCTTAAATCAATTTCATCAAAGCCTCTATAAATAATAACATACTGTATTATATCTTATTTTAAGAGTAAATATTTTTGTTTTATATTCTCGAAAATGTATGTAGCAAGGAACTGCAGTTCAGATCAATAAAGGAAAATTTATTTTCGGGTTTTACCTAATAAGAAAAATGAGTATTTGTTAAAATATATGTTCAATAATAAGCATGATAATTTAGAAGTCAAACAACAAGAATCAGCGTTATATTTTGAAATTTTCACAGGACTAGTTTCGATGGTTTCATTGAACCACTATCCTCAGCTGCAAAAGCGCAAATGAACGAGATAAGATATAATGATTAGATAAGATAAGAAAGCCTGGACAGGAGACAAGCTACTGGCGCCATGTGTTGACGAAACCAGAACTAAAACATAATTTCTTTAAAGGCTGAAGGCAAAGATGGATTGGAATTAGAGTCGTTAATTAGAGCAGAAAGATTTTTTAATGAATTCATCAGTGGAATGAGGTTCATCAGATTGAATCCAGTTCACCAATGGAAGATGTTTTTTGAATAATTTTGGCAGCAGAAAAATTGAAAGTGTGATTTGAAGTGTGAAAATGTGATGTTGGGCAACAGAAGACTTTTGTGCCTCATGTTCCTTAAATCGAAATTTTAAGGCTCTCTTAGTTTGGCTAATGTAAATTAAACCACACTGGCATTGAATCCTGTAAACAGCCTAGGAATTCACATCCGGAATGGGATCCTTGAGTCTGGAACTCGGAATTTTATTCATGGGAGCATAAACGACCCGAAAGTGAGATTTCTGTAAAATACGTGCACCTTTATAGCTAGTTGACGGTAAGGAGGGAATGACATCAGAATTTTTATAATTTCCTAAAACAAGAGTCTGCCTTTTGGTCTGTTGAGATGAGAATTTGTTATTTTATCTTAATTATAGAAGTCCCAAATAGGCATTTTTTTTTGCCATTTTTTCCACCTTGTTTTCGTCATCTTGCGATTGTATGTGTTTCGGAGCCGCAAACAGGCTATTTTCCGCTCCCTTTTTTGCACGTGGTTAAACCGCCATTTTGTGATAGCATGAGTTTCGGTAAGTACTTTTTTGCAATTTTTAAGTTCTATTTGTGCTTCACATATTTTAATATTGTGCTTTGCTTATCCGATTTCATGCATTTTTTTTGCAAATATTTTGTTTTCTATTCATTTCAGTGTGAAATGTTTTCCACTGTTTTGCGCGTGCTTTATTATTGGTTAGTTAATTTAGTTTGATTTTCTGAATTGTTTATTATACCTTCATCCATTAATAGTTTCACTAAATTACTCCTGAAACGACAGAAATTCCTGAATCAGCTTGACCTTTTGCTCAAGTGTAAATGTAAAAAATTGATCCCCAATTTCATTCAAATCAAAACTAATCAAAAACCTTCCAGTCGCGTTTCAAGAATTCTGTTAAACTGCAAGCTAGCTTTACTTCGGTCCATCATACAGGATACATGCCAACAGTTATCCAAAATTGAACATGAGCTCTATAAGCTTCATCTGGAACTCGCTAATTCATATCCAAGATTCATTGCCCTTGAACAAAAGTCTTGGTCGTAGTATGCAGTTAACCGTCCTAAAAACACCCTTGCAGTCAAATTCGAAAAACTTCTTTTGCAGTCTTCCAGTTCAAGTAGTTCAAAAAATCTTCCCATTGTAAACATTAAGCCAGTAGTTAACATTTCTAATGTTAGTTTATCAGAAGAACAAGAGAGAATTCTGAAATATAATTTTAACTTCTCACATACCTCTAAACCTTCGATTCCAAAGATTTTGGCTCCTATCGAAAAAGCTTTCAAATGCAGTAAAGTTTCATATTCACAGAAAGAAATGATTAGGCATCTTATCGCTCATAATCATCCACAAACCTTTGAAAACAAATCTAACCGCGAGAGAAAGAGCTACAATGCTCGAAATTCATTCAAACCCGGATATTATCATTTCAAAGGCCGACAAAGGTGGCCAGATAGTTGTCATGGATAAGAACACTTACATCGATGGTGTCACTAAACTCTTAAACGAAGAACCTTATAATCCGATCCCTAAAGATCCTTCACCTTCAGACCTGTCAAAAATAAAAACTTCGATCAAATCTTTACAAATCCTTTCAAGCAACTTAAAACATCCGCTTATCCCATCTGTTGCGAATTGTGCCAGATTATATGCTCTTCCCAAAATTCCTAAAAGTAGTATTCCTTTCCGCCTTATTGTATCAAATTTAGGTACTGCCTCTTATCCGTTAGCTAGATATTTAGTTTCTAGATTTTCAACTCTATTAGACAATAACATTTACAGCAAAAAACTCAATAGAGTTTGTAAAAAAGGATAAAACATTTCTCCTGGAAATTTACTCATGGTTTCTTTTGATGCAAAATCATTATTCACCAATGTTCCAGTGGAGAGTGCATTAAGTCTAGAAACCAGACTTCGCGAATTTCATTTCTCCTATATCCAAATTGATGAGCTAATTTCTTTCACTCTGTTTGAAACAAACGCATTTTGTTTTCCAAAATAAATATTACAAGCAAACTGAGGGATTAGCCATGAGAAGCCCCCTCAGTCCCATCCTGGCTGATATCTTCATGCATTATTATGAATTAAATTGTTTGAAACTTTAAACTTCCCGGTATGGTTCCGCTACGTAGACGATACTTTTACCCTGTTTGAAGGTAATAAAGATGATTTAAATAAAGTTCTTTCAACAATAACTTCCACTGATACTGCTATTCAGTTCACTTTTGATCTTGAGACTTGCAATTCTCTTCCGTTTCTCGACATTTTGGTCACCCGTAACTCATCCAACTTCAGTACTACGGTTAACCATAAACCTTCATCGATTTGCCTTCCACCATACTTCAAATCATGTCATCCGACTAAACAAAAGTTAGCTTCATTTTATTCCTATGTTTTCCGTGCGCTTCAAGTTTGCTCCTCCAAACTATCCCTCGATTAAGAACTAAATTATTTAAAAGCAATAGGTATTGATAGGGGCTTTTTACCCAACATTATGAATTAAGCAGTTAAAAAATTCTCATCACAACACATTAAAAGGCAGACTCTTGTTTCAGGAGATTATAAAATTCTGTTGTCATTCCCTTCTTTCCATCAATTAGCTATAAAGTTGCACGTGTTTTACAGAAATTTAACTTTCGGGTCGTTTATTCTCCCATCAGTAAAATTCATCCATACGCAAGTATCACATTCTTGATATGAATTCCTGGGGTATTTACAGGATTCCTTGCTGGTGTGGTTTAATTTACATTGGCCAAACTAAGAGAGCCTTAAAATTTCGCGTTATGGAACATGAGGCGTGTGTTAGAGAAAGGGAAACACAAAAGTCTTCTGTTGCCCAACATTGTTGGTCCGAAAATCACACTTTCAATTTTTCTTCTGCCAAAATTTTTCCAAAAAACATCTTTCATTGGTGAACTGTATTTTCTAGAGGCATTTCGTATTCAAAAAAATCTTTCTGTTCTAGTTAACGACCCTAATTCCAATCCATCTTTGCCTTCACCATTTGAGGAAATTATGTTTTAGTTCCAGTTTCATCAATAGATGGCGCCAGTAGCTTGTCTCCTGTCCAGGCTTTCTTATCTTATCATATCTAATCATTGTATCTTATCTCGTTCATTTGCGTTTTTGCAGCTGAGGATGATGGTTCAGTAAAATCATCGAAACTAATCTTGTGAAAATTTGATAATATAAAGCTGATTTTTGTTGTTTGACATTCACTGCTTCCGTTTTTCCTGCCAGAATGAAAATTAGCTCTCGTGCATTTAAGTGAAGATTTGAGGTTTTTTTTAGTCAAAGCTTGTTCCTCCTCCTGAAGACCATCTTGCAAGTTATTATTCTACGGCAACGTTCCTGTCTAAGGCGTTAATTTATTCTCTCTGATAGTGCTGTCACTCCAGTTTAGGTTGTGAGCCAACTTGAGAGTTTAAATATATCTGCGTAGCCTTTGCCTAAATAAGTCTTAGATTTAGCTCAGTTTAAAATCCTACTTTTGAGCTCACGTCATAAACGTTGACAGATTTGTAAGCGCAAGGTGTGCATTGTGTTCGCTTACTTAGTTTTACATAAAACGGGCTTTTACTTTCTTCATAGATTATTGTTTACTTGTCTAGACATAGCGATAATTGGTTTAAGTAGGTAATTTGATTTAGTCTATGTTACCGAAACAAGTGAGTTATTTGAAATTTAATCTGATAATTCCATTCCTTTATATTCTAGTTGTCAATAATTTATTTGATTTCAGCACTGTTGTTCACCGTAACTCTTTTTCCTTTATTTGCGTGCCTTCGCAGGTAAAATTTTGTCACCTTGCTTAGCAAAAAGAATTTTTTTTAGTCTCTTGTGTATCTCATTCTGGAAGTTTGTTCCTTAATATTCTTCATTTTCAGGAACTGCGTTATTTGAAATTAGTTGGCATTGCACAGGATGCTGGCAATGAAAAGTCTTTAAAAGATATTCTTTTTGACATCGTAAAATATATTCTACTGTTAGAAATAGATATAAAATATTCTTGTAGTCTTTTCTTTCCATTCTTCCGTTAGTTATTGTTTTAATCAGACTCTCCACAAGTTAAATTTTCATGCTGTTTTCTTATCTATTAGTAAAAGCAGCTTTTCTATTCTTAAAAATGTTAGTTCCGATTTTAAATTTTGAGAAGTTTATGGCTTTCTGAGTGAATTTTGACATATATTGGCCAAAACAAAGTTAAAAACAGTCTTAAAATTTTCCCTCAAAGGTCACGAATGTTGGAAAAAGAGAAATTAAACAAATCTGAAACAGCTAAACATATTTCGTTATTCAAACCAGAATTTTGATTGAGATTCTAAGAAAATTACTCATAAAGATTCTTTTGTGCATGGATGCGAGTTTTTGCAGCCTTCTAAATTTATTATATAGAAAGACTGATCTTGTTTAGGTTCTTTGAAAGGCTTTCAAAATTCTGATAGTTTAGCCTTTTCATGGTTCATACCTCTTTTCAATGCTATATGTATTTTTACTGTAGTAATTTTTTCTTTTTCACTCATTGATTTTCCTGAATTTGTCTGTCGCTTCTCAAACCTTTGATGTTTTTTCCATACTTCTCCCGAAGAAGAAGGACAACGTACGATAATCCTCAAAATCGATAAAGATTTATTGAAAACACCATCCAACGTAAGTTTCGCTTTTCTGCCTAATTTTAGTCCGTCAAATATTTTTTAATTTAGTTTTGTAAGTAATAATGGAATTTAGGAATTTATTAAAACTACATATTTTCCGAATAGGAAAAAAGAAACAACTTAAAAGTTGATCTTTGAGAATTATATAATAAACTAGCTTGAAGTTAAACTTTATTTATTTATAGGATATAAGATAAAATGGGACAGAAACAAGATCATTGTAGTTGTGTTTTGTTTGCTTATGAATGTGGCTTACCATGAAATGAAAAGCAAAATTTATCGATATTGAATAAAGAAGAAACATTTGTCAATAACAACAACTTTAAGAAAAGGTACAGTTCCGAATAAATTCAGACTAGGAGAAACAAGCATTAGTTGCACAAATAAAGTAAACAAGCATACAGCCATATAAATTATTCTTTCTTTTATCCTGTTTCCCTGAAGTGGAGAGACTTTTCGCTTAAGAAGGAAGGAAAATGTAAAGAGATTTCTATAGTATTGAAAATAGATTTATTGCGCCCTAAATCTTACGCAAGTATATCTCGCAAGAATTAATGCATATAAACTACATCTTTGCCACTGAATAATAATATTAAGCTCTTCAAATTGTAAGAAAGAAATCAGTAACAAGACCAGTAGTATTCATTTTGAACAAAATGATTGAATTACTATTTTGGGTCTTTTAGTAGACAGTGCATCTTTGACCTTAAAAAGTCTAAAACGTTGATTTGGTCAAAATGTCTGAGTATCCCCGAAAGTAAATATGAAAGGTGTATTCAATACACAATCTTTCAGATTAGAAATAATAATTTCCTCGAAAAATAAAGAATGCCTGATTTAGGGCGATTTTTAATGAAGGATTGATTCCCCATAATCATACAAGCCTTCTTGCAATAAAGTGGCAATGTTAAGATCTAGTTAATATTGCTCTTTCTAAATGCATATGTCATGACCAGTAACAAGAAATCATTCTTCGCTTTCATCATGGAGAGAAATTCTTTCAATTTTCGAGCGAAGAAATATTTTCTGCTTATATATTTCAGAATCTATTTCTCATTCTTTCACAGAATTATTACTGCCTTCAAAATAAAGGATTAATTCAAAAATTGTTTTAAAGTTTTACTTGTTGATGTTTAATTACGAGAATTTTAGCAAGACATACTAGCAGCACATGCTACACCATAGTTGCAAAATATAGAAAAATAAGTTCCTTAAGCCATTATATTAACCAAACTCATGTGATTAGTATTAGTGATGGATGGGAAATGCTACGTATAAAAGGGCATCAGCGTCAATCGTATTAATTGTGAAATTGCCTGTTTTGAATTATGCCTGAGATTTTTTAAATATTAAAAAGTAGGAACCTGATGCTCCGTGCTCCGTATTCCTTTCTTGACCCTCTAGGAGCTGGAACATGTAATTCCACTAGGCCTGATTAACACTTTGGTAAAGTGTATGTAATCAAGGTGCGAGATGTACATATCTGTCCAAGGTGACCATACACTATATTAAAAGGAAGTGCTTTATACAAGAGGTAACTTAATTTTTCCATCATTTTCGAATTGCTATCAATGTAGTTTTAATTTCAATATTTTTTCAAATATTCAACTGCCAAACATTGCAATTCATGTTAACTAATGTTTTTTTACAAATATCTAGTAACAAATGTTAAGTAACAGTTACATTTTATTTTATTTTTTATTGCTCTCATTATCTTTTAATTTTTATGACCAAAGTAATTTCGCAACAAAATCCTCCTAATCTTATTGTGCAGAAACGTCATTAGCAGTTATTTTATTTTGTGAAAAAACTTTTATCAGTTTCTGCAATTTAGTAGCGGTACATCAATTTTAAATACAAAATATTAAATTTAAATTAAAATTTTAAATACAAGATAAATACAAAAGAGTTGGCATATAATTCTGTCATGAAATTATTCCATTCAATTACTGTATTGTGATTCTTTTGAAGCAAACATTTGTTCCAAACCCTGACTAGATACTAAGTGTTTTTGCCACAAGTAGAAATAATCCGCAGTGAATGCAGTCCAATAAGAGCTCTTATTACTTACAGCCGATTATTACCCACTGAATGCAATCTATTGAGTAGTAATAGGCAGTGAATGCAAATCCAGTTAACCACGTTTATGTTTAAACTGCTTTTTCTTCCTGGTAGCATGAAAGCCGCGTACATGTCTGCCATAGAGTCACATTTTACACACATGTCCATAAATTAAGGATAATTCGGAGTCACGCGGAAATCAAACTCTAAAATAAATATATCACCTGTAAAATCACTACACACATTTTCAAGAATATTATGCAAATTTCAGGAAATAACCAGATGAAATCGATGGTACGTCACAATGACGAGAGTGTAAGAGAGCGATATACACTCACGTTTGTGAAAATTGCAACACCAAGAAAGAATCGTCATAATTGAATGCAATTTAATACACAGTTGAGTGGTAGTGGTACAAATAAATGATTAAATGTTCAAAGCAAACAAACAAGAACAAGAGATCAGAATCAGTATTTTGTGTGGCCACACGCGCCGCAATAAGTGCTGCTACACGACGTGGCATGGAGTCAAACAAAGTTTGAATGTCTGACTGAGGAAGAGCATTCCATATCGTTTGTACGCGTACCCAAAGTTCGTCTGCAGACGCAACAGGACGAGGATCACGAGCAAGACGCCGACCAATGACATCCCACACATGTTCAATTGGCGACATATCCGGGGAACACGCAGGCCAAGGAAGAAGCTGTACCTGCTGCGCTGCAAAGAAGGATTTAACAATCCGAGCAGTATGAGGGCGGGCATTGTCCTGTTGAAATACAGCGCCTGGCAAGCTTTGAAGGAAGGGAACAGCTTCGGGCTGTAGAACTTCACGGATATACCGGTTGCTGTTCAGATTGCCCACAATTCGTAGCAATTGAGATCGTCTATGATATGCTATGGCGCCCCAGACCATAACTCCGGGTGTTCGTCCACTGTGGCGTTCGATAATGCACTCCGGAAGGTGGCGTTCACCGGCATAGCGTCTGACACGAATGCGGCCATCATGGTACCACAAATTAAAGCGGGATTCGTCAGAAAACACGACATGCTGCCAATCAGCACGCCAGTCTCTATGCTGATTGGCCCATTGTAGCCGCAGGCGGCGATGGTCGTGCGTTAGGGGGATCCTGTATAAAGGAGTCCGTGCGCGCAGTCCACACTGCAGCAGACGTCTACGAATTGATGAAGCACACAATGAAACACCTGTAGCTATTGACCACAGTGCTGCCAATTGTCTAGAGGAAGCTGTACGGTCCGTCCGCGCCATGCGGACCAGGTGTCTATCATCGCGAGCTGACGTCACATTTCGGGGTCCACTCCCGGATTTCCGAGTTGTCCGACACTCGTCCGTCCACTGCTTCCAAACGCGCATCACTGTGCTGCTGTTACGCTGCACACGAGAGGCTACTGCACGATACGACAATCCAGCTTCACGAAGGCCGATGATTCTCCCTCGTTCAAACTCTGTAAGTTGTTCAAATCTCGCTCTCTTTCGTCGACGAGGCATAAGTACAGATTGAGTTAACGTTTACCACTAGCAGATAACCACCGATAACCATACACGCCTCGCTACAGCCGTCTATTTATTCGGATCCATCAACCGTTTAGAGGGCGCTGCTCAGCATACGCATGCGCTACGGATTTGCAATTCTAATCATTTGCATATCATGCGCTACTTTGCATTTCCTGAAAATTTCAGCTCACTCGCGTAAGTCCTTCATGGTGTTGCAATTTTCACAAACGTGAGTGTATAAGGAACACAAGCAAAGAAGTAAAATTGTTCGCAGGCGCTTTATAAGCATTTAAGTGCAATAACCGAACAGTTATGACACAAAGTACGCATTTGGATGATTTTTTTATGTGGTAGAATTATCGGCCGTCTGGAATGTGGGCGTACCCAACTGGAAGTATCAGACGAACTTTGAATTGCCCAGAGTGTCATCTCCAGGCTTTGGCAACGATTCCAAGATGATGGTAATGTCAGTAGACGTTAGAGCATAGGTTGCCCCAGAGTTACGACGCCGAATGAGGACCGTATTTGGCAGTTACTGCCAAAAGAAACAGGCAGAGCACAGCCTCAGACCTGTCTCGTCAGCTCTCTTCAGCCACTGGTACGACAAATTCAAGCCAGACCGTGTACAGACGCTTAGGGCACATTGGTCTATATGCTCGTAGACCTGTCAGATGCGTTCTACTTACTGCAACTCACTGTCGCCTGCGGTTAGCCTGGAGTAGGGAGCATGCATTGTAGACACCGCAACAGTGGGCTTGTGTGATGTTTTCCGACGAGTCCAGGTTTAGCTTGCAGTCTGATTCTCGCCGGACTTTCATATGGAGAGCTCTAAGTACCCATTACCACCAAGAAAAGATCATTGAACGACACCGTTACGGTTGTGCAGGAGTACTCGTTTGGGGTTTAATTATTCTGGGTTCCAGAACTGACTTGCATGTTCAAATTTGAACCATGACAAGCCTATCTATCGGGACGTCATTCTGGAACAACATGTACGTTTGTTTCGGGGCGCCCTGGGCGAACAATTTAAATTTATGAATGACAACGCCGGTACTCATCGTGCAAACATCGTAAGCGAATGCCTTCAATCGGAGTATATCACCCGTATGGAGTGGCCAGCATTCTCATCGGACTTGAATCCAGTAGAGCACGTGTGGGACATGCGTGGCCGACGAGTTGCAGCCCGTCAACCTCCTCCTACATGTCTACCGGAACTTCGAAGATGTTAAATCGAGAAATACGCGGCACCATTGTTAAATAGAGAGAAATAATCCTTTTAAACCTTAGGGGTTTTTACTACTTTTAACTCTTTAAAATTTTAACTCATACTCACTCCCTCTAGGTGCCGGACAAACTAAACTTAAAATAAACCCTACTAAGATGAACTTGTTAGAAAATAGAGGAAGGAACTAATTGGTTGATCTGACTCATAATAATATTAAGTATAACTTTTCTTAAAGCAGTTAATTCACACATAGCAAGACAAAGCAAATTCTTCTTAATAAACTTAACCTGAAAAGGAAGCTGGAATAAATCTTCTCTGGAACTCGGTAAAACTAAATACTAAATCTCAACCAAGCATTTCTATAATTCACTCATTTTAAAATAAACTCAAGAATAATTCATATTCATTTCATAGCAAAAACCTCATAAGCACCAGAGAAGAAATATTCAGACACCAATCAATCAGTTCCGCTACTAAAAATCAAGCACTAGATTTAACTGTCCTGGCACCTAAAAGTCATTTCAAATTCTATCTTAAAACACATTCAAAGTATCATTAATAAGTGGTTAGTACACATTTGCTAAAACAGGGCGCGTTGTGAGAACCCTAAAATGCATGAACATTTTTCAATAACCCCAAGCAAAAATAATCTCCATGTTTCTTAAAAGCCTCCCGGCTCAAACAAATGGAGTGACTGAACAGACCAACTACATACACACAAAAAAACAAATGCAAGTAATAACATATAATCAAACTCATTTATTAATTATCTAGGATAAGTTTATGGGAGACCTGGCCAGACTACCCTTACATACAAATGCAATTAATATTCCACATTAAATTTCTCCAAGAGTCATTTATCAAGATAACAATTTTTTTTTGTTTAACACAATAACGGTTACTTAGAAATACTGAAATACATTAAATTAATCATTTAAAACAACTTCTATAGAAATTACAATTTACATAAACTTCTTATTTTTGACAATAACTTTCCCCCTTTATTTTTTCTTATTTTTCAATTAAATTTTCCTCTTTCTCCCCAGATTAAGCAAGAACAGTTTAAATTAAATTACAAAAAAAAATATAATCTTATGAAAAAACTCACAGTTGACTTTCGGGATCATCATGATAAGAAGCTATAGGCTGCAGAGGAATTCCGCCGTTGAACTGGATCTTGGTAATGAGCTACAATAAAGTCCACGAAAAATGACCTCTTGTAGAACTTCAAAGATGAAAAAAAAAACCGGCAATCAATATTCTAAAACATTAAAGTTGAAGGAGAAACCGCTGCAGATGAATTCCGCCTTGAACTGGATCTTAGGTAATCAAATTCAAAAAGCCCACGAAAAATGACCTCTTGTAGAACTTCAAAGATGAAAACTCGGCAATCAAAATTCTAAAACATTAAAGTTGAAGGAGAACCTCCGGGTACAGAACGATGATACTTTTCCTTCTCACGAACAGAGAGCTTCATTTAGGTACGAGCCCTTACACTTCCGTTTTACGGGAAAACCCGCTTCAAACTCGGAAGAGTTCGCTCTGAGTTCTACTTCTCGCAAATTAGAAGAAAATTCTCTATTAATCACATCATGCCGCATCGCAAACGTGAGCCACCCGTCGGGGTACAAGTGCAGCATCGCAAATCTCCTCAGCTAAAAGCCGAGTTCGTCCGCAGAACGCTAGCGCCAGCCACCCAAGCCCGGGTAGGCCTGGCCGCAGGCCAAAGGCCCTCTCTGCTAAATATTCAACTCCAAAAACTCGAAGACTCTGGTAAAAACTGACTTCAAAACTCGCGCAACAACCGAGGAAAACTCGGTTTCTCCTCCCACCTACAATTATAGGTCCAAAGTTACACATAAAATTAAATTCTTGCCAATCCGAGACTTTTCAATATAATTTAATAGGACAAGTTCAAACCCCCAAACGAATCAGAATTAAGTCATTGTCTACAGTAGCACCTGCGAAAAACTGGAAACTAAACATTCGACCCCCCCTGCTAACAAGCGAAAAATATAAGAAACAACAAAAACTGCCCTTTCAAAGATTCAATTTACAACTTCCACCGAGGCCATAAACCAGGCGACATCACAGCGGGACGCCCGACAACAGTCTTCACTTTCAGCTTGGTAACAAAGACAAGAGAACAACGATATATTACTCAATGTTGCAACTGTCATCTTAAAAGGCATTTCCCACAGATGTTACTTCCGTTAGAAGACGCTCCCCTCTCTGCGTTAAAATTGACCGTTGAAGGAAAAAATAATTGCTTAATGATTTTAAGTACACACTTTCCAAATATATATATTCATTACGCTCTTCACAATTTCGAACTTAAAAAAACCAAATACAAATACAAATAAAATACTTAAATAATTGATTACTTAAATCATTAAAAACACTTAAATTAAAAGCACAGAATTCGCGACACAACATTCCCCCCACGAACCGGGAAAAAATTTTTGTGCAACAAAAATTTTTGCAGAAAAACAGCATTTCCAAAAACATTTGCAAGTTAAGTGCCAAACAAATATTTAACTTAACTAGTTGTCACGGAGATCAGTGATAAAAAAAATTTAAGTTTACACACAAGCAATCAGTTAAGCAAATTAAAGCAAAAATCTAGTTACAACTCAAATGAACCGAACTCAAAACAAACAGCAGGAGTGAAGTGTCATAAATACCCTTATTTATTAACTTGGTAAACAAAATGCTCACAAACCAGAACCAAATTAAACCACTATTGAAAAAAAAAAAATTACATGCTTTTATTTCTAATTAACCAACTCCAGCATGAACCAGAAACGCTTATAAGAAATTAAGCTCTAAACTGAAATAGAAGTACCAACACGTAGCGAAAAACTCCAGAAACGGAACTCAGTAGCTTAATCACAAGTAATCCAAAACTAAAGCGTCCCCTAGCCAGGAAAAAAAAAAAAAAAAAAAATTAATTGCAACTTGATTCCAACCCAAGAAAGAAAATTCGGACCAGCCGAAAAACTTCCTAAAGAAGAACTAAGAACCGAAACCAAGAGAACTCTCAAACGTGTGCATACCACTCTACAAAGAAAACCAATTAAAGAAATCGAAAAAAAAAACTTTATATATTTCTTCCAAGAGCAAAAGAAAAAAAAATTCTAGATACTTCAAATGTACTCAAAACTCATAAATAACCCATTTACAGAAAAAAATCTAAACAAATTGTCACAGGAATACGTCAAGAATGAACCGAAGCAAGTTAAAGAACACATATAGAAAATCTCAAAATAACAAAAGTGTTCAAAAATTACCCACAAAAAAAAATTTAGTCAGTATGAAACAAAAATCGCAAAAGAGCTGTTTAGGGAATGTGCACTGCTTTGAGAAAATGCAGTCTTGAGCAACATCTATACAAAAACGCCCAAAGCAAAAATGAAACATACAAAACCCAATTTAGAAAACGAGACAGCAGTCTGTTCAGAAACAAAAGTGCATGCACTGCAATTGTGAGATGCAGTCTTTAGCATAAACACAAATAAATACCAAAGAGACTACCAAAAACCTGCAAGGAATAAACGTGAAAATCTCAAACAAGGAGGAAGTGTTTTAAAACTCAAATCCCAAAATAAACTCAAATCCCAAAATAAACTCGAACTCAAATCCCAAAACTCCACAAATCTGTACACTAAGCTCCAAGGAAAAATCCACACCGAAACCTGGCAGTGTCTCTACCCACGCTTACAAGCAACAAGTCTTGTGAGTACAAAACGCTGGCAATAACTGAAAATGCATAATATATACCAAAATAAAAATTCAAAATACCAAATTCACAAAACTGCTCCAGCAACCTGAAGTCTGCTCCAGCAACCTGAAGTCTCCCATATAAGTATTCATTCTCAATTCACACCAACGATCTTATTCAGCACAAAACTCAAATACGAATTAGAATTAACCTTAAATCTGCAAAAAATTCAATCAAGAACTAAAATCCAGTAACAAATGCTAGAAAAGTAATGAAAATCAAATTCCCTAATCAGATAACAATTAAGTTCATGGTTCAAAACCCAGTTAAACTATTCACTGAATAATTTTCACACCTGAATAGTACTTAAACAACTTGAACGCCTGTACAAAAATTGCAGAAGAGTAATTATCCTCATTTCCTAAATTACACCACAACAAATTCTACCTTGTCACCAAAATTCTCCAAAATTCTCATAAATTCGCAATTCCAAATACTTGTAAAATCCCAAACTTCTACTGTTTACACTTTTCTCAGACAAAAATAACTCTTCACAAAATAGGCAGAAATTCAGTTACTCATAAAAACAAGACAGAAACTTCACTCCAGCTGAAAACTAACTTCCCCCCCCAAAAAAAATCAATAAATCTCTAAGCTAACTATCACTGTTCCCGCGCAACTTTACAAATCTAACCAAAACTAAGTTTAAGATACTAACAATTCAGTTTTTTTTTTCTAAAACAAAATCAAAACCCAAATTTTTAACTCATCTTCAAAGGCACAAATTACATAAATCTATAACCATACTTCAAGCAATTAAAAAATCACTATTTCTTGATCACATAAATACTGCTCCAACATTAAGTCAATTGATTAAAATTAGAAATTTAAAAAAACAATTACTTAAAAAAAATGCAATTATCAAAATGAACCCATTAACGAAAATTCAATTTTCAAACACTTCAAATTAAGTGATAAATGATCAGATATCTTAGAGAGGGCAAAGCATTTCATTACTTATATTCAAAAATATAATATTCACACAAAATACAAAATAAAATAAAAATTGCATATAATAAAATTCAAAATAACATATTCTTTGTGGTCTGTCAGTCGCGAAGGTCACGGCACCATTGTTAAATCGAGAAATACGCGGCACCATTGTTAAATAGAGAGAAATAATCCTTTTAAACCTTAGGGGTTTTTACTACTTTTAACTCTTTAAAATTTTAACTCATACTCACTCCCTCTAGGTGCCGGACAAACTAAACTTAAAATAAACCCTACTAAGATGAACTTGTTAGAAAATAGAGGAAGGAACTAATTGGTTGATCTGACTCATAATAATATTAAGTATAACTTTTCTTAAAGCAGTTAATTCACACATAGCAAGACAAAGCAAATTCTTCTTAATAAACTTAACCTGAAAAGGAAGCTGGAATAAATCTTCTCTGGAACTCGGTAAAACTAAATACTAAATCTCAACCAAGCATTTCTATAATTCACTCATTTTAAAATAAACTCAAGAATAATTCATATTCATTTCATAGCAAAAACCTCATAAGCACCAGAGAAGAAATATTCAGACACCAATCAATCAGTTCCGCTACTAAAAATCAAGCACTAGATTTAACTGTCCTGGCACCTAAAAGTCATTTCAAATTCTATCTTAAAACACATTCAAAGTATCATTAATAAGTGGTTAGTACACATTTGCTAAAACAGGGCGCGTTGTGAGAACCCTAAAATGCATGAACATTTTTCAATAACCCCAAGCAAAAATAATCTCCATGTTTCTTAAAAGCCTCCCGGCTCAAACAAATGGAGTGACTGAACAGACCAACTACATACACACCAAAAAACAAATGCAAGTAATAACATATAATCAAACTCATTTATTAATTATCTAGGATAAGTTTATGGGAGACCTGGCCAGACTACCCTTACATACAAATGCAATTAATATTCCACATTAAATTTCTCCAAGAGTCATTTATCAAGATAACAATTTTTTTTTGTTTAACACAATAACGGTTACTTAGAAATACTGAAATACATTAAATTAATCATTTAAAACAACTTCTATAGAAATTACAATTTACATAAACTTCTTATTTTTGACAATAACTTTCCCCCTTTATTTTTTCTTATTTTTCAATTAAATTTTCCTCTTTCTCCCCAGATTAAGCAAGAACAGTTTAAATTAAATTACAAAAAAAAATATAATCTTATGAAAAAACTCACAGTTGACTTTCGGGATCATCATGATAAGAAGCTATAGGCTGCAGAGGAATTCCGCCGTTGAACTGGATCTTGGTAATGAGCTACAATAAAGTCCACGAAAAATGACCTCTTGTAGAACTTCAAAGATGAAAAAAAAAACCGGCAATCAATATTCTAAAACATTAAAGTTGAAGGAGAAACCGCTGCAGATGAATTCCGCCTTGAACTGGATCTTAGGTAATCAAATTCAAAAAGCCCACGAAAAATGACCTCTTGTAGAACTTCAAAGATGAAAACTCGGCAATCAAAATTCTAAAACATTAAAGTTGAAGGAGAACCTCCGGGTACAGAACGATGATACTTTTCCTTCTCACGAACAGAGAGCTTCATTTAGGTACGAGCCCTTACACTTCCGTTTTACGGGAAAACCCGCTTCAAACTCGGAAGAGTTCGCTCTGAGTTCTACTTCTCGCAAATTAGAAGAAAATTCTCTATTAATCACATCATGCCGCATCGCAAACGTGAGCCACCCGTCGGGGTACAAGTGCAGCATCGCAAATCTCCTCAGCTAAAAGCCGAGTTCGTCCGCAGAACGCTAGCGCCAGCCACCCAAGCCCGGGTAGGCCTGGCCGCAGGCCAAAGGCCCTCTCTGCTAAATATTCAACTCCAAAAACTCGAAGACTCTGGTAAAAACTGACTTCAAAACTCGCGCAACAACCGAGGAAAACTCGGTTTCTCCTCCCACCTACAATTATAGGTCCAAAGTTACACATAAAATTAAATTCTTGCCAATCCGAGACTTTTCAATATAATTTAATAGGACAAGTTCAAACCCCCAAACGAATCAGAACTAAGTCATTGTCTACAGTAGCACCTGCGAAAAACTGGGAACTAAACATTCGACCCCCTCTGCTAACAAGCGAAAAATATAAGAAACAACAAAAACTGCCCATTCAAAGATTCAATTTACAACTTCCACCGAGGCCATAAAACCAGGCGACATCACAGCGGGACGCCCGACAACAGTCTTCACTTTCAGCTTGGTAACAAAGACAAGAGAACCACGATATATTATTCAATGTTGCAACTGTCATCTTAAAAAGGCATTTCCCACAGATGTTACTTCCGTTAGAAGACGCTCCCCTCTCTGCGTTAAAATTGACCGTTGAAGGAAAAAATAATTGCTTAATGATTTTAAGTACACAATTTCCAAATATATATATTCATACGCTCTTCACAATTTCGAACTTAAAAAAAACCAAATACAAATACAAATAAAATATTTAAATAATTGATTACTTAAATCATTAAAAACACTTAAATTAAAAGCACAGAATTCGCGACACAACAAAGAGCATTGCTTTTTGAGTGGTATAATATACCCCCAAGATCAGATTGATAATTTGATACTCAGCATGCGTAGGCGTTGTACGGGCTGTATTGCATCGTCTGGGAGACATACAATGTATTAACAATCATACCAACCATGTAATATTGGTTTTTTGTAAATAGGTTTTTTTTTTGTAATTTGCTCCAGGGAGAAATAATCGCTAATTTTTGTAATAATATCAAACATATAGCATCTTTGTTGGCTCTTTTCCTTTTGCTTAAAAAATAAGCTTTACAAATAAGTCAAATTTGTTTTGCTTCTAACTCTTCCTTTGCCTGATTTTGCATTATCCTTAATTTATGGACATGAGTGTATTTTCATGAGGCCTTACTTCGAAAGCCTACTTTCTTTGTGAAGGAAATCTCTTTTTTAGAAAACCTTAAAAGTTATTTATTGATCTATTTCTAAATCCCAAATTATAAAATACACTGAAAATTCAGCTAACACATGAGAAGAAGGAGAACAACTAATTAGAAGACGAGAAGTCAATTAGGTTGTCGATGGAAAAATATGTCCCCCCCCCGAAAAAAAATGAAGCATTAATTATTTTAACTTTAATGGAAAAGTACTCCATGGTTGATTTTAATTTTAATTCGCATTTTACAAAACAGCTTACATTTACATAAAATAACTTATAAACGCATGACATATAACCTTTGAGAAATTAAAATTAAAGTGAATGTTCAATCTTCCGGGTAATTCGCAATGTTATCTTAATCTACTACCATATTTTCATCTTTATTAACTGCTTAACTGTGTAACTGTTAGCACGAAACACACGTGAAATTAAAATTCAAGTACTATTTACCATATTCAGATTACAACTGAAATTTTACTATAAATTTTAAAACAATGACTAATTGTATAAACAATGTTACAAAATTAGCTATGCCTGTGGTCACTATAATTCATTTACTTACGAAGGTACTAAATTTAAAACTAAACGCCTAATCATCTACGTTATCTCCAAACTATTACAGCATTTACCAATTCCACAGGTACGAACTAAGCTTTAGCCTTTCATGAAATCAACAAGAACAGCGGAAATTGAGGAACGCTTTTTCTTCCGATGAAGATCTGAAACTAATATGTCTCTAAGTTTTAAATTTCAGTCGAAAGGAATAGGTTGGTTTTAAACAAAATTTATCTGCTCGTAAAACTGAAGAAACTTTGAAATAAACCTGGATTCTGGAGAAAACTATTTCTGTGACATTAACGAACTTGATTGTCGTAAATAAAGCTTACATTTAGTAATATATATTCTATAGAACTTATTTATGTTCCTAAAATGCTTAAGGAGATATATTGCCTTGTCTAATTTATTTTCAACTATATTAATACTTACTGTGTCAAATATTACAGTTATTTTCCTTTTTATTTCTGCTGTGTTTTATCTGAGTGGTTTTATGAACGTGAAATTTTTAATATTTTCTGCTTCAAATTATCTCTTCTTTTTTTCTTCCATTTAAATTCCGGTCATGCTAACTCTTGTCACTCAATCCTTATGTAAGCATGTAAATAATAAAAAGATCACTGTTTTTTCTAAAAGCTTCATTCAGTGTTCTTAGATATCTTCACACGAAAATATGTTTCATATTAGTTTATATAATTTTTTAATTTAAATTTAAATTTTTAAATTTATCTATTATTCATCAAAATTTTTTGAATTTGTCTAGATTTTTGAATCTGCAATTTTTCAGTGTTTTCTATTGCTTACTTCGGCCTGCCGAGCTTGGAGATATAAAGACACAGATTAAATTTTATTGTTTCTACAAGATTATTTTTTAATTTTAAACATCAGTTTGTGTCCTTTTTGATCAGGAGTAGGCTGTTTTATTTAAATATTTGTTTCCTTGCCCCAACCTTACCGGTAACAATGCAGAGAAAGATGTAAATTTCAGAATTCTTTTTTCTCTTTTGGTCTGCAAGAAATAGATCTTGCCTTCTTCTTTCTTGCAGTTTAACACTGTGCTTTTTGGTTTTTGCATGTGTCTTATTCCGAATTTGAAATGTAATGAATTTTAAATGTAGTTTTTATTTTATTTTGTTCTGCACATTTAGTTCTGCACACTGTTAATTCGGTCCGAGGTTCGAATCCTGCTGGCTTCATAGGCACTTTAGTTTTTTAACCTTGCGTAACTTGTATATGAGCCAGATTCCTTTAGAAAGTTCTCTACGGAGGCATCCATCCCGTTAGGCAAGTAACCTTCGAGGACTTTGCCGTATTCACATAAAGCAAAAGCAAAGCTGTATGTTTATTAATTGCAAATCGAAATTATGCTGTAAACCGTTATTAAAATGTTGAAAATTAGAATTTTGTCAACGTAACTATCCCGTATTAGTCTTTTAAACATTTGATCATATTATTCCACTTGGAAGTTTCAGTCTGACAAAGCTTTAAGAATGATTTCATTCTCGTATTATATGCAATTAATTTTTGAAGACAACGTAAACATTCCTTTGTTATGCTTCGTTAAACAGCTCTTACCCAACTGAAGATACAGAGATTTCGTTTAATTAATATTTTTCATTACTGCTTCCTAGAGAATCAACTCAAGCTTAGGAAGAATTCGCGGTACTTGTTATTAGGTAACTCATTCATTCCCTTAGTTATTAATCGTACACATGTTTCCGGAGAATGTTTCGTAAGTTGTATCTAAATTAGTTTCCAAGATTTCCATTTATTCTACTCTAAATTTTACGGTAAACAATTTTCTGTATAGATTAGTACTCAGCGTATGAAATAAAGACGTAATGCAATACATTATTTGTGTAATGCTCCTAAAACGCGTATATTGCTGTTAGCTAAATTAGTAATTATATTTCTCATTAGCTGTTTGACTGCAGGGAAGCGTTACTTGCTAAATGCAATTACTTCATTTCATTGGAAGTTAACAACGTCTCATTCTCTAACGATTACCAAGAAGGCATCCGTAATTAAACTCTTCTTTCATTTCATCACAGTGTGCAATCAAACTATCTGACTATTTAATAAACTAACATTAATTTATATTAAAGTAAGCTGAAAACTGGAATTAAAACTTTGCAATACAGCAATGAAATTATAAAATATTTTACACAATTTCTCATTTGGGACTTGCATATAGAGATAAATAAAAATATGACTTAAGAGTAAATTAATACATCGTTACAAAATTAACATTTATGTTTCCTAGCTATTACCTATAGGGAACTGTTTTTTTATTTTCTGGATAAAAGTTTATGGTAACGTCTGCCTCATATATAACTTTTTATGACATGATAGTTTTTAGTCTTATCTATTTTGTTAAATACAATGCTACCTTTGCTGATGCCATAAATAAATGTGATAACCTACTTACTCATTGAACAAAACTTCCGTATATCAGGACATGTACAACATATTCTAAAAAGAAGTATGTGTATACATATATACTATTGGTAACAGTCTTGTTACATTGTATTGTTATAATGAATTGAAATATAACTTTATCGCAAAGATAACAAGCGTTTATTAGAGAATACAAAGCTAAGTATTCATACAGCAACAATCAACATGACAACTACAGCATAACACTAAGTTTCGGAGCTTAAAATTGGCAGATTGCCCAAAACATAGATGGCGTCATTTTTAACGCTCCCAACACGAGCTTAAAGAAAAGGAAATCTCATTAATCATTGGATCTCATGACATTCGGAGGTAATATACAACATGTATAATACAAAATAAAAAACATTAGCGTTGTGAAAATATCGAAAAACCCAGTTTAAGTTAATTTAGTCCAATGTTTCAGTAAATAAAACCAGATAACTAAATTTATGTTTTTAAACAAAAATTAAAAGTTAAAACCAAACTTCATCTTTAAAGGAAAACTTTTAACACTACTAAACTTAAATTTAAAAGTTAACGATTATATCTCAAAAACAAGTAACTTAACACAGCTACCTTAACTGAATAAATAAAATCAAATTACTAAAATTCAATTACTGAAAATCAAAATTAAAACACTATATTACATAACAGTTTCAACATGTATTATCTCCAGTTTAAATAACCCGAATCAGATTCTTCAGATTTCGTCAACTGAAATGATTTATTTAAAGATGAGTAGGGCAGAAAGAAATATAATACAACCGATAAGAAGAACTTCGTTGAATGCTGGCATATGCTGCGATAGTTCTGCCATAGAAGAATATTTTTCAATAAATATATATGGAAAATAACTTTAAAAGATTGCAGCAATTTGTGTGGATGGAAAGTTTCATTAAAATACAGAAGTTACAAATATTGATTCTATTGTGGCTAATCCCAAAATTACACTATTTATCATTACTTCTAGTACTTTGCGATCAATTCTAATTTTGGCCGAGAGAAACTGGCCGAAAAAGGGGCTGGATTTGGGCCTTTATTTCTCTATTAATGCCTTTTACGATAAACAAATAAAACTACACCAATTAATAACTAAAAGTTTATTCCGTAAAGCTGTAAAAATCACATAAAATACACAATCGACTATTATCACATACTTAATATATGGTGCTGGAATACATTTTATTAGTTAAGATAAGCAACTTTAAAGCATTTTAATTTATAATAATTGGATATATTGTCAAAGAATAAATGATTAAATTAATAACAAATGCTTTTGCTGCTTTTAAATCAATCTATTTCTTAATTTATCAAGCATTTACAAACTGATTCAATTCGATCAATAAAATAAACGTCCTGAGCTCTGCCGCACTATAGTAGAAGACATACTGGTGTACATGTAACATACTGAGGAGAAATTTCAACTGAAGCTAGGTATTGCAGGTTCAGACCTTGCTTTTTAGTCCCTTATCTTGGAGGATTCCTCAATAATTATTTCATATGAGTACCACACATTACATCTATTATCCATAAGTTTAGAGGAGCGTAAAGCTATACGCTGCCCCTTCATCACTCGAAATAGCGTTCTGACATTAATAAGAACAGATGTATAAATTCATTCTGTGCCCCATGCTCAATTATGCCTGTCCATTCTAAGCTTACCCATGCATAACGAACGGAAAGCACCTAAAGTGAAATGATAATTATTATTTAAATCTTAGTTGGAGGTAATAGTTGGATAACTACGGCAAGAAATTTAATGCAAATATGTAAAAAGTTTTTGTTTCTCTCCCTTATAATTATTATTAATTCTTTCTAATCTTTCAACTATTTTGTCAATTTAAATAAACTGGCAAAGTTTGCTTTTGCTAAGAAATGGGGCTCCTAGTTCAAAGACGTACTGTACCCCGATTACGTGAAGACTATTATTATCTTTTATAACCTGAAATTTTGCTTTTGCCTCAATTTTAATGCAGTTTAATTTTCGCGTTTTAAGATTTTACGGTGGACATTACTTTTTAGAAAGTTTCTTCCACCGCCATGTTGGAGATACTACTCACCCTCCTCAACGGTAATAATTTTTACAGACATCACTCAAAGTTTCACATTCCAACACACAAAGTTTAACAGGGTGGAGCATTTTGCACACACGTAAAAGTACTTTCTTCTGCTACTGGATATTTTGAACTTTATATCATCTTTTTCCCCAAGAAGTTCAACTTTTTGCTTCTCCAAGACAAGCCTTGAGGTCAACTTTCTTTTGTACAGAACACAGTTTGGGGAAAGATGCGTCATCTTTAGAATTCAGTAAGTTTACGATTTGTTCAATTTTCTTCTTTCTAATAGGTTTTCAGTTTTCAGCTGATTAAAGCTCTAGTTAGAGTTTTATATTATTTATAGAAATCTCTTCTGAAAAGTTTTTCGTTTTCTTTGTGTGAAAAGTTCAGGATCGCATAATCAGGGACTACCCAATTTTTTAATGCTGTTTAAATCACAATTTAAGTGTGTATTCATTTGCTCATTAATTTGTAATTGCTTTTGAATGTCGGATTTACATTTAATGTATATTTGATAAATTTTGTATTTTTGAGTAGTCATTGCGTAATG
>KK121890.1:38958-118445 GCA_000611955.2 Stegodyphus mimosarum | reverse complement strand
TTTTAATTGAAATGGAAAGTTTTAAGTGAAAGTGTAATTGTTCTTTCGGTTCTTGATCTTAAATGTTTCAGAAGAACGAAACATGCATTCGAAACGTATTAATCGACTTTTATGAAACTTTAATTCATTTCTCCCTGATGAGTTCAGAATTGGAGTTTCAGTAAAAGGAGAATAATACTTTTATTTTTATATGTTTATTGTTCTTATATTTGCTATTAATTTTTCCTTTTCGCATTTTTTATTTATCGAGTTTATTCTACTGACGAATTCTTCTATTACTTTTAATTTTTATAGACACAACATGTGACCTCTTATCCACGGTTTAAATTATTAATATTGTTGGGGAATTGCCTTGTTTTGGATTCAAATTTAATTTTACTTTTGATGTTTTAATTATATATATATATATATATTATACTTATCACACGTTTATTTACTAAAATTTACAACTTACACTTTATGTTTTGTACTTATTTTAGCATGCAGGAGAAAGAAAATAATATTTATCTTTATGTTGCTATTACTAATTCTTTAACATTTAGATTCTAAAGTTACATATTGTCGAGCTATACATTCAGTTATTTGACTGGTAATGACTGATTGTATGTTGCCTGAGGGAACATCGCATGATAAGCAATTTATATTATCATAAGAAGTTTTATCTCTTATATTCTGTTCGGTTCCGCATTTTATTATTAATCATTTTCTCCTATTTTCTTTCTATTCTGGTGGTTATTTTACTCTCGACCTGCACTGGTATGTTTTCCAATAATAAAGTTTGAAGTAGTTGAATTCTTATTTCTATAACTCTGCTGTTCAGAGGACATCTAGTTCTTCAACTCTTTCGTTTACTTTTAGTTTTGTTTTATCTGCATTATACATAAATAGATATTACTTTTCCTTTTATTCAACCCACGTGATTATGCATGCACGCATAAAGCACTTCATTTAAATTTTTATTTTGGATTCAAGTATAAAGATGGCTTTTCAGTATTGAAATAATAGCACTTATGAAGAAAATGTTGAATGGGAAGGCGATAAGAAGAAGAATGTAATTGCTATGGTAGTTAAGAAAGAAATTATCGAGGTGAAGGAACGAAAATTATGAGTGCCATGTTATCACAAGACTTTTTATAACAGATGTGCGTCTAACGATTTGCGGAATATTAAAGAAATAGGAAGAATAAGGAAGGTGCACGCAGCAAATGAAGTCACGACAGTATCAGAGAAACGTCATGCTTTCAGGACTACGCAGAAAATTTCTTGTGGGGATACGTAAGAAGTAGTTATCAAGTAAGACTGTAATCGAAAGCGCTTACTATACGAAACAAAGCTATGATTTGGTAACTGAGATTTGTAGCGGCGTCTATAGTGTTACGAGATACAGAGAAGTTGCAAGTTTGGGTGTTAAAATAGCTGAAGTATCCGCTGCTCTGTTCTCAAATCTAACGTTTTTGGAGTGTTACCAGCTGTAACAAATTTTACCAGCGATGAAAGTACATTTTTTTCAATAAGGAAATGCCAAGAATATCTACATGGCAGCAGAAAGAAAGCACTGATCGGTTAGAAACCTGTGAAAGGATTCCTGATCCTCTCCGCTAATGCAAATAAGGATTACAACATTAAGCCCATATTCATGTAATAATAGGAAACTCCAGAAGCTTTCCAGAAATGCAAAGCGGTTTGTCTTGCTTTGCGCGTTATAATGAGAGCATCAAACGTTATGTGAAGGTTCAACAGTAACACTTGTGCTAATAATATTTGTTCGGTAAATGGATCAACGATATATTTTGTTCTACATGAGTAAGGAGAAGAAATACCTTTTAGAGAAAAATGTACCTCTCAAAATCGTATAGTTACGGTAATACACCAATTCATCGCCAAGCCTTCAAATGGTTTCCTAGAAGAATTCAAGTGAATTAATGTCAGGTTCCTTTATCATTTCAGAATTTCCGCTGTTCCAAACACTGGATAAGCAGGTCATTTTGCATTGGAAAACTAAAGCAAAGTCCAGTATCAGCGATCTTTCAAGCCAACCAAAGAACAAATCATATTGCCAGCAGATTTGGAGATACAATTTTTACGCTTGCCAGGCTTCAAGATTATGAATAAGGCTTAAGATGGTGTCATCAAGAGAACACTCATTTCTGCTTGGAGAGAACTGTGAGCCGATAGATTACTTGGACACATTTTTGAAGAATTTTCTCATGTACAGCACTACTAGTTGTCCAACAAAATGTGCTCTTGAAGAAGAACGTAGAACTGGAGGTGAACGAAGATAACTTTAAAGAGCTGGTGAACGCTCATGGCCACGAGCTGACTTAAAAAACGTTAATGGAACGACTCTACGGAAGAGATCATTTCTAAGCCGTAGATGAAAGTGAAGGAGGAATCCCTCACTAGAGAACAAATAAAATGTCAGGACACATGCAAAATCTGTAGAAAAGCAGAAGGGCTATAGCTTTGCTAGCGTTGAATCTGTTTTACGAAGTAAATTTCACTTTAATGTAAAACAACGAAACACCACATTTACTGAAATCCTTTAAAAGAGGCGAACCCAAATTACATTCGACTAGCCTTTGTTAAACCTACGCAAAGCGAAAACTATTCCGGTGAATCAACAGGCTGCAGTGATTCTGTTAATTAGATAAATCTTTTATCCAAAATACAGTTTTTTTATTTTACGCATATTTACTTTATACAATTTTGTATTACCCTTTTGCTAAAATGCATTTGTGTTGCTTTATGAATCCTCTGATCATAAAAAGAGGTAAATTGGATGCGATGTAAAATGTTTTGGATTCTAAGCACGCAACAGATTAAATTATACTTAAACGCCACCTCACTCCTATAGAAATTTATGTGGCCTTATTACGGCGGCTATATCATAAAATGGAAAGCACATTTAGAACATGTTATGCTTACTATCATAAAATAGTAAGCATATTTAGTTTAACTTGAAATTATTTCAAGCATTTAAGCTGAGATCTGAGAATACTAATCAAATTGGGATAATCCGTAATTTATGATTTTATTTCTATTTTAATTTTTGAGAAATGTTTATGTCAAACTAGTTTTTGACATGTTAGATTATAATCTGTAGCTCTCAAACTTTACTTTTCAAATTTTGAATCTTTTAGAATTGTACGAGTTTCCTAAAGTTCTAAGCGTTAGAAATTAGAACTGCGCTCATGAAAATTTAAAATCAATAAAAATTTTAAATTTAATTGTCAAATTTTCTGGTTTTTGAAGTAAGTCCATTAATTTACTCAAAGATACTTAAGTAAATAACTGAATGAAATATCAAGTTGATTAAGTCATGTAAATGTATACTGTAACATAGTTTCTAAACTTTAAATTCTTTCGTAAACCATCAGTCAATCAATGGAAATTTTTTTTAGTTTATTCAAAAGGACATTTACTGATGTTAAAAAAAGAAAATATATTAATTAAATGGAACTTAAATACACATTTTTCAAGCTGTGTGATCAAATTAAAAATGAATCCGCTGACAAAATATCCTCCTGGATAAGAGGAAACATGCTTTTAATTCACTCAGAGAAATTATTGCTAGAAAATTATCGAATAAAAAACTGAAAGGGGAAATTCTCCGTAGTAAAACTTTTATTCAAACATTAAATACAGTATGCATAGTCTGATTGTGCGTACACAAGTAAATATTAATTATTTTAAAATATATATTTACTAAATGATTGCATTTTGTACAAAAAGCATACGTTTTGTTGTCATTCAGAGAAAAACAGCGACCAATTCCAGTTTTAAAGATTTTTATTTAATCAAATATTTAATGGTTCTAACGCTGATTTTCGCCTCAGAAATTAAACAAATAGTGCAGCTAGAATACGCGCTAATTTTTACAAAAAATAAGTTTAAATGTTAAACAGTTTATTTACTTTAAAATAAAGTACATTTTTAAATCTAAAGTTTGTTTCATAAAAGAAAGTGAGTTTAAAACAAAAGCTTACCTTTTCCTAAGTATGATAATAAAAGTCCTTTATTATAGATTTTAGCTGTGTGCTTATAGGATATTAATTACATTTAACTCTAGTATAAAATTAAATTATCGAATATATTTTCACTTTAGTATTATTAAAATGCGCATAAATTCTCTGCATATTCGCATACGCATTAATCGTTAGCACTCAGTGCATTTTTTAAAACTTTTATTATTACATTTGAAATGTACACAGTCCAGTCACATTAATGTGACCATCTGTTAAAAGCCAGAATAACCACCTTTCGCAGAGCGGACTGCTGCGAGACGTGCAGGAAGAGAGTCACATAGGTCCCTGAAGGTGTTCTCTGGGATGTTGAGCCATGCCGACTCTAATGCCGTGGCCAGCTGCGCTAGATTACGTGGTTGAGGATCCATGGCGCGAACAACTCGATCGAGATGGTCCCACAGATGCTCGATTGGGTTTAAGTCAGGTGAGTTTGCTGGCCAGGGGAGGACGGTAAACTCATCCTGGTGCTCTTCGAACCACGCACGTACACTGGCAGCTGTATGGCACCTCGCATTGTCCTGCTGGAAGATGCCATCATCCTGAGGAAAAACAATGCGCATGTAGGGGTGAACATGGTCCGCAAGGACAGATGCGTACTTGTATTGATCCATTGTGCCTTCCACAATGATCAGTGAACCTAGAGAATGCCAGGAAAACATTCCCCAGACCATAATGCTCCCGCCTCCAGCTTGGACCGTTCCGGCAATGGTTGCAGGGTGGTTCCTTTCAGAGGTTTCACGCCTTATACGCCAACGTCCATCTGTCCGATGGAGCATAAAACGCGATTCATCCGAAAACGCAACCTGTCGCCACTCAGTGGACGTCCAGCTGCTGTACTGGCGTGCAAATTCTAGCCTTCGCCGTCGATGAACAGCAGTCAGCATAGGTGCACGAACCAGGCGTCTGCTTCGGAGGCCCAGACGCAGCAATGTTCGCTGAATAGTACTTTGGGAGACACTTTTGGTAGCCCCTTGGTTCATTTTGGTGGTCAGTTGCTCAACGGTAGCCCGTCTATCTGCCCGAACGCATCTCCGCAACCGTCGTTCGCCTCTGTCATCTATGGCCCGTGGTGCACCACATTTGCCACGTCGCTGATTTTGGACAGTCCCATTTTGCCATGCACGGTACACTTTTACCACGGCGGCACGCGAACAGTTCACAAACTCAGCCGTTTCGGAAATGCTTCCACCCTTGGCCCGAAAGCCAATGATCATGCCCTTTTGGAAGTCGGATAAATCGCTTCGTTTCTGCATTACGCCAACGATTGAAATGTTTTCCGAAGCCCTCACACACCCTTTATATACGCTCAACTGCACTGTGCTGCCACCTGCCTTCTGTGATTGGTTATTTAACTCTGACATGGAAAGTACGTGGTGGTCACATTAATGTGACTGGACTGTGTATTTCTTCTATCCAGATAAATGCTATTTTAAATTCAACTTAAAAAAATCTGAAAGATTTCAAATTTTAAACGACTCTGGATATGTTAAGATTTTTTACCCTATCGCTGAGCTTCCGATCTGTCGATCTGCTGTTGCAGTCACACCTACTAAATACATTTTTTTCTCTTTTTAGCTTAAATTTTAAGTATAATTTTCTTCGCACTTAAGACATATGCAATTCAACTGCAAAATCAGAAATTTAAAAAACAGTATAACAGAGTATATTTAGAATTTCAGAAGCAGAGTTAAGAGTTGGCATACATTTTTTCCTATTTCAGTCTTTCTTTAGCTCATCACATGAGTGTTCAATTTTCCTAGTAAGGCAGATTACAAAACACCTTTTTGTCCTTCTATCATTTTATTATTTATTATTTTTTGTGTTAACTTTATTTAGTTTATTTATAAAATAACAAATTCTTCGCGCTTAAGCTACATTAAATTCAACTTAACAGCAAAAACACAAAATATTTAAAAACAGCATGCCTTTAGAATTTCCAACAGACAGTGTCGCATGCTGGAGATAAAAATGTTTTATTTCGTATAGTATTGCAACTGTTTGCTTTCAAATCTTTGAGTCTGTTTGTAGAGTTCTACTGACTAACTCTTGCGTGAAATCTCGAAAATAGTCACTGCACAGAAGAAGGCTTAAAACTACCCTTTATTACACTCTTTAACTTATTTACAATGCGTCAACTTGACGCTAACATGCTACGCTTCTGCTTGCGCGGTAACTGAAACCGTAGAATCAAAACTCAAGAATTCAAGATATTAACAACTAGTAGAATTAAACTACAGGGCTCATACAATCCTGTATCCTACAGCGCGTAGATGAGTTTAGTGGCGGCAAGATAATAGTCTAACCACAACGTCTAAAGCCACGTCTATAAGCAACGTACAGAGGCTGTTCGCACATTTTTTAGATGATTGTGGTAAGCGGTAATAAAACCTCGTTTGCTGCAAAAGAAGTAATTGCAATTCTACTATGTTTTTAAAAGTCAAAATTATCGTCTGTGGCTTGAGAGTTTTGTTTTTATTCAAAATGGCGAATTTAACAAAGCAGTGGTTCGAAGGCTACATTTACGCTCTTTCCGAAGAGAAATATGCATACCCCGTTATCCAAAAAAGATGTGAGAGTCATGGTTTTGTGATAGCGTCGATAGGTAATATCATCAACAAGAAAGGAAAGAAACGTCAAATCGGAGCCTCAAGTGGGACAAAAGTTCCAAACAAGTATCCAAGGAAAAAACGGACATCTTCGACTATTGCAAAGGTACGTTGTTTAATGTTAAAAGAAAATTCCCCTAGTCAAAGAAACAGTTGCAAAATCATTAAAATGCTTGGTGTCCACTGTAAACAAAATGATAAACGTTGATTTGAATCTTAAGAAAGCGAAAAAACGCAATGTGCATCTTCTTCCAAAGCATATCGCTCTACGCAGGACACGCTGCAGAACTCTATATGAGAAAAACGTATCCAAAGAAAAAATGGAAAACAATTGTCACAATAGATGAAGCATGGGTGTATTTAAATGACTGTAACAAAAAAAGAGCCATTTATTATCATAAAAGGGGGGGAAAAATTTAAGTACACGGTTCAAAGAATCGAAAGAAAGTTTTTTCTAAGGGATTCATGATTGTTGCTGGTTTTTCTTATAATGGCAAGTTAAAAATAAGAGTGCAAATAATGTCAAGATTAACTCCAAATGCTATCAGGAACATATTTTATCGCCAATTTTTCTGAATGAAATGCCATCACTTTACCCACAGTGCCATCAATCTGTGAGACTCCATCAGGACAAAGCTAGCAGTCACACATCAAAATCCACTGTAAATTTCCTAAAAGAAATGGAATAAAAAACTGGTATCAAGGCCATACCCTTCACTGATATCCCTACTAAATCTCCCGATGTGTCACCTATGGATTTTTGTGCTATCAGACTTTTAAAAACTGCATTATACAAACGTTGTCCCAAAACCCTAACGGACTCTGGAAATCTGTTCGGGAGGAATTGGATAGAATACATCTAATATGACACTTCAAAAGGCATTATTATCCTGGAAATTGCGGTGTCGAAAGATAGTTCAGAATAAGGGATGTCAAATAGAATATTTAAAACACAAGAATTGTATGCAATTTAGTTTTCGGAATACAATATACATCGTCTAAAAAACGTGCGAACAGCCTCTGTATAAGCCACGTCTAACCAGCAATAAATGCTAAGCCGAAGCTTGCTTTACAACTCACATAGACTTTTCCCAGACTCTCTAACTTGCCCTACTAGAACTCAATATTTAAACTTTTTCTCCCACTGGTAAAATTTGCATTCTTTACGCGCGCTACCAAATTTAAATATTGTGGCACTGACAATGAGGGAAATGAAGGCTGATAGGAAAGAGTTTCAAATTAAATGTATCTGATTATTTAAAATAAATATAAATCCTTACATGTTAATCAGAAGTTCATTAAAATTTCACAAATATGAAATGAAGAAAAATAAATATGTATTTAATATTGTTCTATGATATAATTGAATATTTTTAATTATGTACATCCTGAATTAAATGCATTTTTGTTATTAAAATCAATTCGATTCAAATATAAGGAACGAATATTCTTAAGAACTGCATCTGTTGTTTTCGAATCGTTTAATTGTCAATCCTTAACAAATTCAGTTTGAAAGATAAATATCTTATATTTTTCCGAACGGCAACAGACTCGAATGGAAAGTGAGACGACGCATTTATAGTGGTTCAAGGCAAAATCCAATTTTGAGACTAATAGCCCTTTTGAACTGATAAATATTCTCACAATGTCGTATGCAATAAAATGAAGCTACGATTGAATTATGGAATCATGAACTATACTATATGGAAAACGCTTTCAAATTCTTTTCTTACTTATTACGAACTGCATTTGCAATTTTTCATTGAAGAAAAAATATGAATTGGAAAATTTAAAGCAAATATTAAACTATAACATTTATAATACGTGTACACAAATTTATGTGAGCAGAAAGCACAATGAAGCACATTTTTTTTTCTTTTGTAGAAATACTGTTCGATAATTTTTATGCAAGGAAATTTAATTTTCAAATTATGTCTCGGTCCTGCACTAAAAGTAATTTAAATTCTTCGGGGATAATTTCTGGCATGGCAAAATAATTACTTTCCTTCTAAAATAAGTTTGTGCAACATAAGAAACAAATTACTTTTATAGAAGAGCCACAGAAATGTATACAAATTGTGTATATTTTTAGTAAAACAGTTTAGTGATGGAAACTTCCTCAGTGTAAAACTTTCTTTTAATTCTTTCATTTCTAGCGAGAAACACTGACTTACTCCCAAATGTTAGTCTTATGTTATCGTTATGAAACAAACATTTAAACTTTTTCACAATTGTTCTCTATGTACAGCCATTTCTTCTAATGTGGTCGATATATCTAGGCTGAAAGATTTATCAGCTTTCTAGATCTCTAATATGTGAAGGAAAATTTAAAATTTTAAATATTTTCCATGCTGGATTTCTGAAATGCCTTTGGTTTTTATGCAGCATGCATTAATGGCTATAGTCTAAAATTTATGACCGAATACTTTACATTAACAAAGATTAGATAACTTAATTAAGATAGAATAACACACCGAACAAGTATTAATTTTGAAATCAAACAAGAAAAATCAGCGTTAAATTTGCAAATTTTCACAGGACTAGTTTCTATAGTTTTACAGAACAATCAGCCTCAGCTGCAAAAGTGCAAATGAACGAGATAAGATATTGTGATTAGATTCATTTGTGCTTTGGCAACTGAGGATGATGATTTGGTAAAACCAACGAAACTAAATTTGCAAATATAAAGTCTATTTTTGCTGTTCGACTTCAAAATTATTTAGATAACATGTTATTACATTTACAAAAATTAGATTACATGATAACAAGTTTTTTTATTAGTTTTTGTATATCAGTTTGAAGTTCTTAAAAATCAGAGGAGTTAAGTAAATATAATTCAGTTTAGATTTGTATCTTCATTTTGTAAGATTTTCGGATTGCTTATGTTATACGTTTTAATTTGCTTCTAATGACTTTCTTCTAATGACTTTTTCTGCTTAAGAAAAGCTAAATTCTGCTTTCAATGAATATTACTCCAGGCAGATTATGTTTCAGTGCTCTGACTAAGCTAAAACCCGTACTGCAGAACAAACTTAGCCGTTATGTTAATAGACGCATAAAATCATAATTAGTGTGATTGTTGTATACCATTTACCCAATGACGCTTTTTTCTTAACCTGTCTTCACTCACCTCACTTTTGTTATTCCAATAACAGGATGAAATTCAATGTAGTAAAATGAAAGAAAAAGAAACAACCGCATAATTTAAAGCACTAAAAGAAAATTTAAATTAAGATGCTTATTACAAAATGTTTATTAGTTATTATAATTTGCATGGCACTACATAGATCAAAATAATTTATAATCAAAAGAGTAATATTTCAAATACAATAATTAAAAATAAAAATTAAGATAAATTTATTGAAAATAGAAATTAAGGTAAATCTATCGAAAATAGTAAACTTTCAAGTTCAGCTATGTAATTCACATTCTAGCTAGGACAAGGCATGCTAACATTAAATATATATTAGAGTGAATGGATCAAAAATCCAAAAACTCTACGAATTAAATCTCCCAACATAGCAGAAATTAAAATTCTTTAAAAGAAAAAAATCAACATAGGAATCGTTTAGCTCATAATAAAAGATGATCTTAAATAAAGTGATTCTTTATTTGAAGTAAAAAAATACCATGAAAAGTTTATCTTCTAGCATTGCTTCCCTGTGAACAACATTGTCATGTATCAACATTGTGAGTATAAATTTAATTGTCGGAAGTTATGTGGGATAAAAACATTTACTGAGTTGTATAGAAAGGAAATGTTAATTCAAGCACAAAATTTGGCAGAAAGCTGTATGAAATCAGTATTAGAAGAGCATTTATAGCGTTTTAAGATTTGTCATAAAAATTAGTAGAGTTGCCTTTGCAAAAACTGAAACTGATAACTCAACTTGAGGAAAGTTTGCGAGTGTTGCATATACAACAACTATTACTGCAATCAACGGATTTTGGAGTATGAAACTCGTGGCATGATATCATTCTTCCCCTTCCTCTACCGTCTAATATAGGGGACTTGTAAACGGCCATTATAAACAGACTTATTATCAGAAATGTTTAGGACATCTAGTAAACAAATCTGAGCTTATTGGTTTCGTACTCGTCCTTCTACTTACGTCTAAATCTAGCAAATCATAGGTAAGAATGCATTACAATATATTTGATATTTTACCAGCCCATTTGTCTTAATTAATTGATTCGAAATTCACTTACAGCTAGAATCGCAAAGTTTTAAGTTTTGTTATTTTTAGTTACGTATATACTTATATATTTGGCGTATTCTCAATCTTTTTTATTATGACATTAAAAACAAATGTATTGTTGCGTTTTACGGGTTCGTGGATTTGAGAGTATCCGATGAAAACACGATGCAGAACAATAAAAAGCACAATTTATTTACAGGAATCACTATTTACAGCACAGTTCCAAAATTACCTTTAAAAGCGTCGAAAATCTACAATAAATACGCTGAAACAATCAGCAACACAGCTTCAGGCTGTAACTGTAAAGGTAGCTTCACGGCAACACTAAACTTATAATAAAACACCGTGGAACAATCACCAATACACTGTCAAGCTATACTGTAAAGATACACAGTCCAGTCACATTAATGTGACCATCTGCCAAAAGCCAGAATAACCACCTGTCGCAGAGCGGACTGCTGCGAGACGTGCAGGAAGAGAGTCACATAGGTCCCTGAAGGTGTTCTCTGGGATGTTGAGCCATGCCGACTCTAATGCCATGGCCAGCTGCGCTAGATTACGCGGTAGAGGATCCATGGCGCGAACAACTCGATCGAGATGGTCACCCAGATGCTCGATTGTGTTTAAGTCAGGTGAGTTTGCTGGCCAGGGGAGGACGGTAAACTCATCCTGGTGCTCTTCGAACCACGCACGTACACTGGCAGCTGTATGGCACCTCGCATTGTCCTGCTGGAAGATGCCATCATCCTGAGGAAAAACAATGCGCATGTAGGGGTGAACATGGTCCGCAAGGACAGATGCGTACTTGTATTGATCCATTGTGCCTTCCACAATGATCAGTGAACCTAGAGAATGCCAGGAAAACATTCCCCAGACCATAATGCTCCCGCCTCCAGCTTGGACCGTTCCGGCAATGGTTGCAGGGTGGTTCCTTTCAGAGGTTTCACGCCTTATACGCCAACGTCCATCTGTCCGATGGAGCATAAAACGCGATTCATCCGAAAACGCAACCTGTCGCCACTCAGTGGACGTCCAGCTGCTGTACTGGCGTGCAAATTCTAGCCTTCGCCGTCGATGAACAGCAGTCAGCATAGGTGCACGAACCAGGCGTCTGCTTCGGAGGCCCAGACGCAGCAATGTTCGCTGAATAGTACTTTGGGAGACACTTTTGGTAGCCCCTTGGTTCATTTTGGTGGTCAGTTGCTCAACGGTAGCCCGTCTATCTGCCCGAACGCATCTCCGCAACCGTCGTTCGCCTCTGTCATCTATGGCCCGTGGTGCACCACATTTGCCACGTCGCTGATTTTGGACAGTCCCATTTTGCCATGCACGGTACACTTTTACCACGGCGGCACGCGAACAGTTCACAAACTCAGCCGTTTCGGAAATGCTTCCACCCTTGGCCCGAAAGCCAATGATCATGCCCTTTTGGAAGTCGGATAAATCGCTTCGTTTCTGCATTACGCCAACGATTGAAATGTTTTCCGAAGCGCTCACACACCCTTTATATACGCTCAACTGCACTGTGCTGCCACCTGCCTTCTGTGATTGGTTATTTAACTCTGACATGGAAAGTACGTGGTGGTCACATTAATGTGACTGGACTGTGTAGCTTCACGGCAAAGCACTATCTCGATTGCTTTCCGTTCACAAAACTCTCGAGTAGCTATTCTCACAATAATCACAACGCTCACACTACTTCACAATTAACTCGCAACTCTCACTGCTCTCAGAAACGCAAAGGTTTATATAGCTTTTCTTTAAGCTCCACACGTTTCGAGAAATATCTCGACAGGAAGTTATTTTAGAAGCTTCCCGATTGGACCATGGGATATCGCCCATTTGGTCGCCAAATGGGCGATAAAGTCGCCAATCTGGCAACCCTACCATACACTATTTTATGGTAACCCTAGTGCTATGCCGGAAAGCTTACATACAGGCGCAACCGCCGAATTTTTCGCAACAGTATGCTGTCTAAAAGTGATGCAAAGGAATCATCTTTTAAAGCATTAACTCGAATTGAAGAATTAACTCGATTTTTTTAAACAAGTAAACTCAAAAAAGAGCTGTAAACGCCTTCCTTCGCAAAATAATAATCTTTTTTTATTTTACGTTTTTCTCAGTCTGAATACAAATCATTCGGCCGATCCTAACAAATTAATTATTATCGGCAGCTTTCTTGGCTTGAATCATTAAATTTGATGGCCACAAGCAGAAGCGATTAAATACGTATTATAGCCTTGGAGCATGACCAGAAGCCTTTTGTTTTCACCTTCAGAGAGAATCTGCAAGCACTTTTCCTTCATGTCTGAGATGAAAATCTCAGTAAGGTTATAAAAGTGCAATAAAATCGTGATATATACTCACAAGGGATAACTAATATTTCAGTTTAATTTCGCCGTTTCGCATTATAGATGCAGCACGTTATCACGCAGAGGTTATTAAGGTTTACATTGAAATACTATAAATGCGGAATTGTCCATTATATTACACTAGTTTTATGGCTTCTTAAACATTCACATAGTATGATTTATTGCAAGCAATCGCTTGGATATTGAAATTTTCAAATTACATTTGACGTAAGTATGCGAAAGTTTAATATCGCGCATCATTGTAAATTGTAAAAGCTGCCAGGGTCCATTTGTCAATTTTATGTAATATGTACAAATTCTTTCTCTTGACAAATTGTCATATCGCATTGAATATACGTTGGTTTTAAACACAATTTCACTCTTCGTTTCTGTTGCCATCAAATTAAAACAGTATTTTCTACTATAATGTTTTGTATGAGAATTCTGTAGTAAATATTTTCTTGGTAAATACATTCTCCTTTTTTCTTCTACGTATCTGCTTCCAGAGTATTAATGTGCAACGTAATATCGGTCGATAGTCTTTTGAATAAATAAATAAAAAATAGTTAATACAATAAGATTATGTTATCAAACATTCAACGTAAACGTTGTATTTTGTTTACATTAAATAAACATTTAAAAATTAATCAAAAAAATTATAAGAAATTTGTTTAAATAAAATGATTTATAGCTTTCAATATTTGCTTAAAAGATACTTTTTAAATATTTCTGATGTGACAAAGCATTGTTTGGTAAATATGAAACCATTCTCTTCTTTGTATATTATCCTTATTCTGAACTAAGGATCTTTAAATCATTTACGAATACTATTGAAAATTTAAGAATAATTAACTACTTTGTCCGAGGTATGAAAGAAGATGATTAATAAAATCATACTCTAGATGCTAAAGCTAGACTAGAATTAAATATAAAAACTATAGACGGTAATATTTCTAGTAAAAGTATAGACGGAATATTTCTAGAAATGTTGCTTCTCTTATATTGCTACAGCATGAATACTGCGCAACGGCAAGGTATATACCATAGGTTCCCAACGTGGGCGATAACGCCCCCTTGTGGGCGTTTCAGGCTTTCAGGGGGGCGGTAAAAAACTCAGAGAAAATTAGGGGGCGTTGATATGGCACAGAGGGGCGTTGGAAGATTAGCCAAATATAGTCTAAAAAAGACTTTAAAATCACGCTGATAATTCATTTCTATCACGTGTGCGAAAATTCACATATTTCGATATGAGACTTCACTGTTCAGAGAAAGACATACCTCTCTAGTATGTACGATTCTGGGGCTGCATGTGCTAAAACTAGCAACCTGTCTTGCCAATTTGGCGAGATGCACTCCAAAAAGTCGCAGAAAACTGTTGACTTTTGTTGAAAGGGTCACCATTTTAGTGAAAGGAGCAGTAGAACCGGAGTTCATAATATCAGAAGGAAAAGCCTTCAGTGCAAAAATATATCTTTATTGTCTTTATGTACATATTTATGTTACGTCCAAAGCCCGAAGTTCGGCCAGTTCGCGTTTTGGCCAGGAGGTTTGGCCAAAGTCCGAAATACTTGCAATTAATATTGTATTTTATACTTTGGCCGGCCATTTCGCGAAGTGGCTGGGAATTCTTGGCCAAAGCCTGATGTGATAATGGTAGATTGAGTCTATGGAGCAGAAAAAGACTAAGGATCACCCTTAAAGTTAGTTGACAAATTGAGTACTCAATTTCAATTGAGTATTCATACTCGATACGCAACGCATTTGCTTAAGATATAATTCGTCATTTTGGAGGGCGCAAATCTAATCTTCACACTATCACATTGTTACAGCATATGCGGTCACTGAATAGTTTCTACTCGTTGAACTCACAGAAGTACTCATTTTTAACAGTGTGTAAAACCATCTGCCCTTGCTTTCTTTTTTCCCAAATTGGCCGGTCAAAGCCAGAAATCAACAAAAATATTGGACATTCAACGTTGGCCAAAATGCGAATTGGCCGATTTCGGGCTTTGGCCGTAACATTTACAAAAAATGTCACTGGGACTAAAAAATGCCACTTACAAGCGGCCACGATAGCGAGATCTCCAACTAAACTGTATTCTAAGAGAGTCTGTAAAAGTGCGTAGGCGATGTTGGACGCGGGAAAAAATTAGATCGCCGAAATAAGCGGCGGCGGAGTAGACAAATCGTGGCCAGTGGTTTACCCGATCAAAATTGTAGGTAGCTAAAAATAGAACAGCCCCGCAGAATGCTACAGACTCAGGCTCACACGCATATTCACAAAGCCTACAGACCATTTCTGCTATTGTTTGCTCTGATTGGTTAATACAGGAAAAGTAGGGTTACAGAATCTTGTGCTTGGCGACTTTTGCTTCATTGCCTTTGCTATTTGTATATCAGCGTGTTGTACCGAAAAGCGTGCGAAAGTCGGAGAAGGAACCGCAGTTCAACGGTACAGAGCACAAAAAAAAATTCTTGCACTTCTAAATCGGGGTTTCTAATCCCGTTCGTATCTTTTACAAACTCTCACTGCACGGACTTATTTTTGTTTTTATCCTCACCTTATGGCTTTGTTATTATTGGTTTTTTCGCCTTCGGGTACAGAGTTAAAAAATTTAACACTTTTATTTTCTCTATTTTTATTAAGGGTAATTTTTTTTATTTTTATTTACTGGTTTGTACTCTTTGTAGTAAATACTAGTTACAAGATTACGATCCAAGATCCCGAAAAGCGTTACAATAGAAATAGCGCATAATGGAATAAAATATAATTTTAGTTATACTTACTCATAATTTAAGTAAAAAGAATAGGTATCCGACGCCTTTAAATGTTTATAGAATGTTTTCATTTGGGTTATTTTTTTAATATTCTTTTATTTGTATAATACATGCGCTATGTAAATTTACATAACAGACTCTCTCTAACAGAAATGACGAAAAAAGCACATATCCCATTTCCATGTAAATACTTTTTCTTGCAAAACAATTCTCGTACTTTTAACAGTTTAAATTCATTCTTTAACCAAATACAAATAAACTATTAATAAGATCAGTAAGTTATTTAAAATATATTCCACACAATTCCGCTTAGCTTTCATTCATAAAATTAAAAAAATATCGAATGAAATAAATGCGGTTTCTCCTCGCTTTAATGGAAAGCCCACAATGTATGTTTGGAGTTAATTACGAAGACTGCAAGGCGATAACTCACTATTCCAAATATGACCGCCAAGCAGGTGTTTCGTCCAATGAGAGCAGACCGTAGGAAAAAGGTCTGTAGGCTTTGTGAATATGCGGCTCACACTATCTATCGTTCATCGCAGCATGTACATCTCAGGCTCACACTATCTATCGTTCATTGCAGCATGTACTGCGTACGATGAAAACGGCGTTGCCTCAATAATTTGCTACTTCAACTTATATTATTTAAACCGGCAGTATCCCTTGCAGCTCCCTTAACTTGGATCAAGTATAAGTAAAGAGAAACCTATGTCGGAAGCAAAAAAGAAGAGGCGGCAGTACAGTGCGGATTATATAAAATACGGATTTATCGAAAATCCCTCAAATCCATCATCTCCGTTGTGCCTTATTGGTCAAAAAACATTTTCGAATGAAGCGATGAGACCTTCTAGGCTTCAAAATCATCTTAATAAAATGCATCCGGATAAGAAAGACAGAGATATGACCTATTTTCTAGAGATAAAAAACAAGATTGAAAATCAGCCAACTATATCAAAATTATTTTCATCAGCTTCTAAACAAGACGATGACGGACTTCGAGCTTCGTACAATATCTCATTGTTGATTGCTAAAACAGGCAAGCCACATACTATTGGGGAAGATTTAATTTTACCAGCAGTTAAAGAAGTAATAACCACCGTGCTCCATAAACCAGCTACAGATATTATCCGAAAAATTCCTTTGAGCAATAATTCTGTGCAAAGACGAATTGATGAGATGGCTGAAAACATTGAAGAATCGTTGTGCAATTATCTGCAGACTTGTCAATTTTCAATTCAGCTGGATGAGTCCACTTTACCAACCAATGAAGCATTGTTATTGTCGTACGTGAGGTTTATCAAAGATGAAAAAATATGTCAAGAAATGTTGTTTGCTACCAATTTGGAAACAGATACAAAAGGAGAAACCATATTTGATACACTGCAAAAGTTTTTTGACGAAAAGGAAATTCCTTTTAATAATATTTTGTCGGTTGCTACGGATGGCGCACCGGCTATGACAGGGCGTCACAAAGGCTTCATAGCATGCTTAAAAAATAAAGTTCCGGACGTGCTTGCTGTGCATTGCGTAATTCATCGACAGTATTTGGTTGCGAAAAATTTGAGCGAACGTCTCTATACATCACTGCAATATGTTATAAGAGCAGTTAATAAAATCAGAAGTAACTCGTTGAATGACAGATTATTTAGTCAGCTTTGCATTACAAATGATGAAGATTTCAACCTATTGCTGCTTCACACAGAGATGCGCTGGCTTTCAAAAGGTACTTGTTTGACTCGATTTCACAATCTGTTTGCATCTGTGATAGAGTTCCTAGGAAACAAAGACAAGGAATTGCGCGACAACCTCATCGCATCAAAAAACGATATTGCGTACTTAGCAGACCTCTATAAATTGTTTAATGATGTCAATCTCCAACTTCAAGGAGAAGACTTAAACTTGATTAAGACTAAAAATAGCATTGTTGCTTTCGTGTCTAAACTGCTATTATATAAAAGAAATATAGGCAGATGTGAATTCCATACCTTCCCATGTTTATCAGCAGCATCATTCAATCACGACGACTTGCTTTTTTTACTGTCAGCACTTGGAAAACCTCTACAATGACTTTAAGGAACGATTTGAGGACATTTTAAACATGGACATACCAGACTGGGTTTTGGATCCTTTTTCCAATGTCAGCACAGCAGAACCATTTCAGTTAGAAGAAGAACTGATAGAACTGACGACAAATGAGGAATTAAAAATTAAATTCAAGAATGGCTACCAAGAATTTTGGCAGCAGAAGTCGATTTCGCTATTGTATCCAAGATTAAGGTTGATTGTGCAACGATTTCTGCTAGCATTCTCATCTTCATATTTAGCAGAACGTGGATTTAGTGCTGTAGCAACATTGGTAACGAAAAAGAGAAATCGGTTCCATGTTACTGAACGCGGCGATTTACGATTGTTTTTAAGTAAAATCGAGCCTGATATTAACAACCTTCTTAAAATGCATCAAATTCAGCCTTCTCATTAGTTAAGTTAGAAATTCGATGCCTTTAAATTTTAATAAAAATACTTTTTAATAATAATTAAGTATGCCTTTTGAGTGTTCTCTGAAACTTCAATTTATTTATTTAGAAAGCAATAGTTTATTATGGATTATTTCGTATCATCAAAACCCTGCCTGTCCTTATAACAGGTAAGCTAAAACTTTTTTTTTTAAATAACGAAGAAATTCAGTAGCGTTTCAATTCCAACAACATTCTATCTATTAGTAATTTTTTTTATTTAATTCTTGTTTTAACCATGCATTATGTACGCTCTGATTTCTCTAGGGGGGGGCGGTATTGAAATATTCTCAAGAAAAGGGGGCACCAGTTCGAAAAAGGTTGGGAACCTATGGTATATACCATTTCTTGCATGAAGATTTCTTTTGAATATGCAATCAAATACTTCGTTATGAAACAGCTAAATAAGTTCCTTTCAGTGTACGCTCGTATAGAAATTTATCGGAATTTATTCAGTGGAGAGTTCAATTTAAGAAAGATTGAGCGGAAGAAGCAGGTAAGAATTAAATGCTTTTCCTAAACTTTGACGAAGAACTCTTTTTGTGTTTTGCTATAATCTATATTTACCTGAATCGAAACATAAATTTTCTTTGTAGTGTATATGCACATACAACCTTGTTCTTTAACAAAAAAGCAGAAAGAATGTAGCTACAATTTTCATAATTTTGAGGTATTCAAAATAAGTAATACAAAAAAAATTAATAGAGATATTTAACCCCATAAATTCTGAGACTGTGCAAATGAAACCTCAAAGCATACTCTACATCAGACCTCTGCAACCTATGAACCGCGGAGCACAGAGTGACTCATTTCATAAATTCAAGCGATTCACTTGAGTTTCGAAAACAAAGTATAATACATAAATATGAATTATAAGACTTAACTATAAAATGAGCACATGAAGAATACATAAAAAATAAATCGAAAATAGACAATAACAGTAGCATTTTTATTTGACTAGAAGGTCAATTACAAATATACAGTTTTAAAAACTGTAACATAATTTCAAGAAGAATATGATTAATCTGGCAATGGCGATCGGTAATCCATAATTCCAAAACACTGACTTGTCCGCATTCAGTTCGATTTATAAATGCGAGCAAATATTTTCACCCATGAAATTAATTTTAAGTAAAAATAGGTGTATCTTAACTGCCGGAAATTCAGCTGCTTATGTTCCTCTTAAAACGACTAACTATGCCAGACATGACTAAACTGACGTCACAAACCCAGCAGAAGGAAACCATTGATATGGGAGAGAAAAATAAAGTTCTTACATTTAAAATGTCTGTTTTTATGATAAGAATTATAATATTAATTTTTATATTTAAATTTAAAAGCGTATTGTAATAATTCTCTCAATAAAATTTATGTTATCATTCACAAGAAAGACTGTTCTATATTGCAAGTGCCACTGACCCGAAACATTTTTAATACACACATTTTAGCTGACTTTGGGCCACAGCGAAAACAGGTTGCTGACTCCTGCTATGCATAAAATAGTTTTGATTTGCGTATACTTATATTATACTGGGTAGCATGTAAACGTGCATGTATTCTGAAACGCAATCGTATAATCACATTACTCTATTTGACGAAGCAAGCATTTCTGGCTCGAGGAAATGTAGTCCTTATTCCGGAATATCAGCAAGCGACTGAAGGACCTGTGTTCGTGTGGTTGAAATTGCCGGCAAAACTTGTTTCGAAGACGTGTAGAGGAAAGGAAGAGAAAGACTACACCCGAAAGACTATACACGAAATCTGCAGACTATACACCAAATACGCCGAGAACAGAATTCTCCAGGCATCAGGAACTTCTTTACTGATCATTCTACGCCATCGGAATTATTGCCACAGTAATGGCAAACAGTCACCCGTTAAAGTGTGGTTCCTCTGTGGTTTATGAAAGGCTTGACTGCTTCGCAGGTTACTCTTGACATTTCTACAACGTATTTCCGGATTATAATAGTGCTCTGGTTTATGTACGTGACAGACTAAGTGACATGACATCATGCTCTGAGATGTATCATGGTTTTATTTAGGCCAGGATAACAGCCTCCAATCTCATCAGTGCTGATGTCAGAGACGCCAAGAACACTGCACACATCAACCGCTCCAACAAAATTCATTCTTGAATGGACGCTAATGAATTTAACAGGATATCCTGTCTTATAAGAACTCAAGTATCCATAACAATGTGCTCGTTCCGTTACTAGAGTTCTATGACTAAATTTACTGTCATATTTACAACATCTTCGGGGGAAAATATACAGGAGAATAGCATGACTTCTTATACTATATCGGCTATATATAGTACAGGTATAACAATGGACAATACTATGCTTTATATTTTGAATAATACTACATCATTATTATATTGGAATTTCAAAATTTATAATTTCTCACGTCTTCTTCGGCTTTCTGTATTATGAAAATTGTAGAGGATATGTTCAATAGAAGGATGATGTCTTCTTGTGACTAGGAATTCCTTACAACATTTGAACATGTGTTAATGCCAGATAGATAGCTACCAAATGCGACGCCTTTAAAAAGCTATTTGATTTAGAGCCACAGTGTGTAAATTAAGCATCACAAACTGGAATTTGATGCACAGAAAGAGTTGAATGTACGCATTTTATTTTGAAAATGTTATTAATTTTTAAAGCCCACTTTACATGTCGCTAAGCCTACTTTATATGTCGTAAAAATTTTTTAAGCCTGATTAATTTTAATTTTTAAGCCGACTTTACAAATCGTGAAGAAATAGAAATTGTAAATCTGTTCCTTCTGCATCTTTTATAACTCACCTGCCTTATATATTTAGAAGTTAACTGAGCTACATCTTTTAGGACAGTAGTTAAAAATGCATGAACTAATATGCAAAATTTGTATTAGAACACGAAATGAACATTAGGAAAGGAAAAGGTAATGAGCATAAAACATTGTGAACATGAAAATGTCATATACATATTAAAAAATATATACCTTATTTCAGCGATTCTCCTCCTTATATTCCCGATGTAGTATTTAAAACAAATATCAATACTTTACTCGAAGAAAGTAAAACATTGACTCCATTAGTCAAAGATCATCTCAATGGAGATCAAAATTACTTCTATTAATCAACTTTTATGTAGATACATAGGGTATTTTTTGAAAGCAGGAGAGATAAATAATGAGCAATGCCCTCGCCGGGACTCGAACCACGGACCTCTCGAATACACGCCGAGCGTGCTGACCATTGCACCACGCAGGCATGCTAAGAAGGTGGGAGAAATAACTCGTAATATTGTTGCGCATTACGAAGACAGAAAATGAAATATAAAAAATATTGTTACGAATTTCATACATATGTAAATAATATTAGTGAAATTATGTGTAAAATTTCAGCACTTTTTTTTTAATGTAACATGAAAACCTAAGGAATTGAAGCTTTACCGCAAAAATAAACCACGAAGACATGATAGGAAGGCGGGAGAAATACCTTATATATTCCCCCCTTTAAAAGACGCCTGGGGATTAGGGGCCCCAATCTCCAAATCTCCTTGGTGGAGAATCGTCACCCGCTGCCTTTTTTAGTTCGGACGCCACTTTAGAGGTCATTAGGATTTTTAGAAACAAGGAAATTGGAGAAATGAGCAATGCTCTCACCGAGACTCGAACCCTGACCTCTCGAATACGCGCGGAACGTGTTGACTGCAACACCACGAAGTCATGCTGAGAAGGCGGAAGAAATACTTTATAAGTACATAAACGGATAAAAACCGAAGTTACCAGATAGTTTCTGCCTATCGTAATGTATCTTATACATTAACATACATTCTCTTATAACTATCTAGAAGTATTTGTAGTAATTCGAACTGTCTTCAAGTGACTTAATAATGCACGAGTGAATTTACCGCACAGAAGTACACAAAGGAAAAGTATTGTATATCATCTAAAAATATCACCACAATAATACACCATGTTCTTGCCCAGCGGCAGCACACTTATACACACTAGCACACTTATAAAGCTTTCATCTTGATAATCTGAGCTATTGTTAAGTAAATCCGCACAAGCAGCTATTTACTTTCATTAAGCTTGTATTCAATTTCGAAGAATATTTACTGCTAAGAATTAAGGTCTTTCTTCCACGCGAATTGGTACGAGGTAATTCCTTAAGGATGCTGAACAATTTCGGGAAAGCAGCTAATTAGGCGAAAACTCACCATGAATTCTCACCGAGCAAGCAAAGCATCATTACAGAACTAATTACTTGCAATTGGCTAGCCTGAATCCAAACGTACTGCACCAAAATCGTGTTTCATTTAATTCGAATGAACGTAGTTAAGTTACAGATTTAAATAATTCTCAGAAATCTGATTAAATGAAATTTTTTCATAGAACTGTTTAAATGATTAGACTGAAAGGTCATTAAAAATACAATTTATGCATTATCATATTCTATAGATTTTATATATTATTTTTGCTTTCAATCATGCTGAATACTAACATATCAAATCATTAGGCATATGAATCATTTTTGTTCAATTTTTGGTTTTTTTATTACAGCCGAAATAAAAAGTAGCAGTTTTCAAACATATCTAAACTGTTTATACGGCAAAGTTAAATTTAATTATTCTGCCATTTTATTTTATTTTCATTCAACCGTAAAATATTATTTTGAAACAATTTTATTTCCAGCTAATTAGGCATATATTTAACTGCTTAATTTCTGCATGCCTTTAAGCTTTAGGAAACTATATTTTATTATATATATATATATTTTTTAATCTCTAACTGTTGTATATTCTTTCTTTTGCGTGTTCCTTACGCAACTGAATTAGCTACCGGGAATTAGAGATTTCATTATTTCTATTTTATTAATTCCAAAGGAGAAGCATAAAAATTTCCGATTGAATCGTAATTTCAAACCCGAGCGTTAAAAATTAAAACTGGCGTTCTTGAAATTTCAAAAACATCTCAAGATAGAAACTGTCAGAGTGGCTGATGTTTTTCTGTTGGTAACATACTTGCTTATAAGTACATACTATAAACAAAAACAAAGAAGAACTGTAAAGAGTCTAAAATCTGTAAGTTAATCTTGCTGAAGTTTGTTTCAGTATGAAAATGGGCAAATGATTCTTCTTTTTTTAACAAAAATAATGTCATCTAATAAATAAAAGCATTAATTTCGATTAAAACTTTTAAAATATATATAGACCGATAAATAGACCGGATTAAAAGAAACAGGTATAGGACTACTTGTTTGATAAATAGATGGACTCACAAGTGGTTGAGCGATAAAGTCGGTGAACACTGATAGTTCAGTCCTTGGTTCGAGTCTCGGCGAACGGGCTGATTGCATGGGTGTTTTCGTCGTTTTCCCCATGTGTAACATATATACGATCAAATTTCCTTAGAAATCCTTCCACGAAGGCATCCCTCCCTTAAGCAGAGATCCCTCGGGGGCTTTGTCATTATTGAACAAACGAAACCAACTGATAAATAAGCTCACTAAGTTGTAAACAACGAAACCTCCATTAGCCAGGGCTTTCATCGAGATTTGAACTTCGGACAGAACTGTCACTGCTTAACAGTTTCACCGCTCGGCCACCTGGTGGGACCTAATATTCAAGAATGCAACAGAATTAATAATATATTTTAAAATGCAATTAAAGCTATCGTTTATAAAGATAGTGAATAATGCGCGATTGTTAAGTACACTACTATATTACTCAGTATAGTTTTTCTTCCTCAAATTAGGCGAATACAAAGATTTGAAATAAGGTAAAAAATTAACAAAAAGACAACAAACAGCATTATATAAAATAGTTATCATATATATCATGTTCATATCAGGCACATAGAAACATTAAAACAGGCAATGGTTAATGAACTCTGTAAAATATTGATGGACATCCCCTTTGAATTAAATGTGAATTGCAAGATGAAGTAAAACTGAAATCATTGCTAGAAGAAATGAAATTGATGGCTTATTATGGCAACTGAAGTAACACTACATGATGGTTTAAACAATTAGCGGCATTCTGATAATTTACAGTGAGCAGAAATATAAAGGTTTAAAATCGATTATGCGCGTAGCAATTGTAAAAAAAGCTCAAAATTCAAGTATATCGTAGTTACCTTTAGCAAACTACAAGTTCAAAAAAAACGTACTTTACCCAATACAACTCGTCAACATAGGAAATATACATCCTTTGTTAATTCAAACACACACCTAAACTCGCAAAAATGCGAAGTAAATTTATTTTTCAAATAAAATCTGGTCACAGAGTTTTTTAGCGGTTACCGATGCGTCATACTTGATTTAAAAATAATTATACATAATATTTATTAATAATAAGAGCTAAATATTCTTGAATTTGCAGGACTAGTTTTGCAGGTTTAAGTACTGAAAACTTCTTCAGCTGCAGAAGTGCAGATAACGAAACAGAATACACAGATAAGATGAGATAAGGCGATAAAAACGAGAGGAAGAAAGTCAAGCTGCTAGTGGTGAAAGTGAAAAAAATATGAAATAATTTATGGAAAGGTTGAAGGTAAAGACATCTTAGAATTGGCATAGTTAACGAGAATTGAAAGATTTTAATGTATGTGAAATGCTTCTAGAAAGTTCAATTCGCCAACGGAAGATGTGTTTTGAATAATCTTGACTGCAGCAAAATGAAAAATGTGATTTTCTGAACAACAGTGTTGTACAACTTGGGATTTATGTGTTCTTTTTCCCCTAATATAATGCGCCACATGTTTTGCATCCCGAAGTTTTAAGGCTTTTCTTAGTTTGACTAATGTAAATTAAACCACATTTGCAAGGAATCAGAGAAGTTCATATCCAAAATGGCGTCCGTAAGTGTAGAACTGAAAATTTTATTGGCCAAAAAAGAAACTGCTCGAAAGCTCAATGTCTGTAAAATATGCGCAGTTTCATAAATAATCGATGGAAAGAAAGGAAAGGCAACAGAATTTTTACACTGTCCGGAATCTACAGGATACTTTTTGATGTACTGAGATGAGAATTTCTTAGCCGCTTTGTCAATAATATTAGGTGAAAAGCCTCTGTCACTAGCTTTTGTTTTTAGTTAATTTAGTTTTGATCAAGACCCAGTTTTGAGGAGACAATTTGAAATGTATCAAAAAGAATAAAATTAAGCTAATTGTTTAATCAAATGACATGATATGAAATGCGGTGGAAAGCAAACAGATGAAGGGAAGAGATTTGAATGTGCCAAATTCAAATGTAAACTGAATTGCAGGACCTTTGTTCATTATTCAAACAACTTTATTTAAATCACCTTTATTACCGTCAAACAGAGTAAAGGTATCGTCAAAGTAGCAGAACCACAAAGGGAAATTTAAAATCATTTTGATTCATAACAAGAACTCAGGTATCAGCAAGAATAGGATCAAGAGTGCTTCCCACGGCTAATCCTAATTTTGGTCACTAATCTTATTTTGGAAACCAATTTTTTTTTGTTTCAGGCACAGTTGAGTAAAGGAAATTAAGAAGTTTGATACAGGAGAAATAGAATTCTCGAAGTCACGTTTATAGGTATATAAGGGCACCTTCCACTGGAACTTTGGTGAATAATTATTTTACATCCAAAAGGAACAATGATAAAATTTCCAGAGGAAATTATTTACTTTTTTGTACACTCTATCAGGACTTAGCATTCTGTGTGTATTCTTTGAGAACATGGTAAATTCTGTAAAGGGTTCTTATCCTTACGTTCTAAGTCCTGAACTGGAACAGGGAGCGGAAGGTACGCTATGTTCTGGTGTAACTGTTGGGCTGGAGAATAACTGCACGTGAAGGGATTTGAAATCCTCTTTTATTCACTCACTATTAAATACAAACCTCCCAATTCGGGAGAGATACAGAACGTAACAGACCACACTTTGGTCGAACTTAACAATCAAATAAATTTAAATAAATTAAAATAGAACTTAAATTAAACTTTGCTTCGCAGAGCAATTCGCGGAAGTTGGCCTCTATCTAAAAGGGTGCGTAGCAAGGTATACTAAATACTACCGCACTTTAATTTATTTTACAATGCAATCACGTAGTAAGCACTATGGCTTATAAATTTAAACTGCTAGCTGGTCAGGCGAACGTTGAGCAGCGTGACCGTGATCTGAGGCAAAGCTCTCACACACCGAGAGGTTTCTACCTCTGGCTTAAATAGTGCTTGGCTGAACTTCAAAAATTAGCATAAGCTAAAAACGCGCGCTTCTTCTGACAGGAAGTTGAAGCAGAGAGGAGATAGAAAAGATTTAAATTAAAATAAACTTGGTTAGTTTAACTAAAACCTTACATACTTCCCGCCAGAATTGCGATAGTTAAACTACTTTGGTCCAAACGGACCATGTTGAAAACTAGCAATTCTAAATAGTCGAAAATTTCACTGTTCTAAACTTAGGCCAACTCTTACAAGGCAATATATGTTTGTGTAAAATACAGACGAAATTTTCTGGAACAACAATCTTCAAAATTTTTTTTTTCAAGTCTTATTCTTCAAACAGTCTTACTCCTTCCAGCAAAATCTGGAAGGAAAACAACTTTAGTATGACATAATAACAGAATAATTCTAAGTGGTACAAATCCTTTTTTTTTTTTTCTGTGTAATTTTGCACACACACATTATCATTCAAGCACAATTAAATTCTTCCCCCGTATGCTCTCTCACCGGTGTTGGATGTAAAGCAAACCGCCATTGCGGGTTTTTATGTGTTCGGGGGTGTTCAACTCTTCCACCTACAATCGACTAACATTAGTTAGAACTTGACATACGAGACCTGAAAAAAACGCCCTATAACCAGCTAATCCTAAGGTTCTCACTAGCTTTATGTCTAACACTTTAAGTGTATTTGGTGGAGAGCCTAATTAACACTTGCATTCTAAAATAGTGAATCTTTAACTTTTCATGCATACAAATTCGCAGTTTGCACACAACATTCACATTAATATTGCACTTAACGTGCATTGCTAGCATAATATTATTTGTTACATTTCATAACACATTAACAATTTCATAGCAATCCTGAAATGCAAATAGAGGTTAAATTTCTAAGCTTACAGAAATATAGGTTAAATTTCTAAGCTTACAGCAAGTGCTTCCTATTCCTTTCTCAAGGTACTTTCTTGAAATATCAAATTACATTGAATTAATAGTCTACAGACTAAATCGTGTTTTTCAATTTTCCGAATTTTCATTCTAGACATTTTACAAGTCTTTAGACAAAGCGTCGTACAAAATCATTTAGTTAACATATTCTTTTCAGCAATTCATTGCTTTTACAGAATTAATCTATTTACAAAATTAAGTAATTTTAAATCTTTAAGAATTACAATTTCTTTTAACAAAACATTTTACTTTCCATATGAGAACTTATCGCTCACTTGGCGTAAAAGTCAACCTCGCTTGAGGTAAAATCAGTCCTGCAACTTGCAGTATACTCAAAAATTAACTAAACTTTTGAATACGAAATTGTACTTATCTTATTATGATCGTCCATCCTTTTCTTGGCCCAATCTTTAAAACTTGAGTAAGTTGTGGCCTGGTTCAGTTTCCTCGTTTTTCGTTGTTCTTTCGGAGCCTGCTCGTCTCTTTTTCTTTTGAAATTCCGTCGTTGTATCCTCGGCAATTTCCTTTGTAGAGGAGGTTGCTCCGCTGGACGTTTGGTGGACTGGGCCCTTCTCTCCTGGGCCCTTGCTCGTTGCTTGTCCTGGTTCCTGCTGTATTCGGGAAGTTGATTCTCAGGCTGCAATCGACGTTTCTTGCTTCTCAGGCACCTGTCCGATGATTCCACAGTTCTTTTGGATACATTGCGCTTCCCTTGCCCATTCTGCTTTCTTCTCTTAGTACGCTCGTAATTCCGTTCGTAGATTTGTTCACCTGCATCGTGAGACTTTCTTTTGAAACCACATTTTTGGTTCTTATTTCTTTGCTGAGGGGGAGCTTTCTTCTTCTGACATTTCGATGCCGTTGTAGCTGGTTCCTGCTGCATTCGCTGAAGTCTATCTTCCTGGCTAGACGATTGCCTGGGATCCTGAAATGAATCTTTAAATACAGCCATTTTGCTGCGATTATAGAACGGTTTTATTTGGTCCACATTCGCTTTGAGCGTTTGACCATCATTTCTTTTTAATATAACCACTGCCCCTGTTATCTTTTCAATTATGAACGGGCCTTCAAAACGCGGAAAAAATTTCCCCACCTTTTCCTCTGGGGCATTTGACAAGTTGTGTTTAATCTTCAACACTTCATCTCCCACATTGTACTTGACCTCTCTTCTTTTTAGGTCATAGTACAATTTCTGTTTTCTTTGGGCCATTTCTATATTTTCCGTCGCTTCCCGTATTAACTTTTGTATATCACTCATTTTAAATTCTTCTGCCCTTTCCTGTACAAAGAACAGTTTATCTAGGGGGGTCAAGATCTTTCTTCCTAAGAAGAGTTCAGCGGGTGTTTTTTGTGTAGTATCGTGTTTGGCGGTCCTAAGGGCAAATGCAAATTCATTTATATGGCTATCCCAGGTAGAGTGATAGTTTTTCACATAACTACGAATTATTTTCACTACATTTCTATTCACCCGTTCCGCTATGTTTGACTGCGGACGATACGGGACCATCTTTAGATGACGTATGCCCAGTTTTGCACACATTTCCTCAAACATTTTACTAACAAACTGAGGACCATTGTCTGAAATAACTTTTAGGGGCGCCCCGTATTTTAAAATATACTTATTTAGAATTGAATCTACTACAATTTTTGCAGACGCGCGTTTTAACGGAATTAACTCTAACCATTTGCTAAAATGATCCACTATAACTAAAAGATATCGGCTTTTATTAACTTTACTTCGAGGGTAAGGTCCAAGTAAATCGATGCCTATTATTTGATTTGGGAATTCTGATTTAATACTATTTAGGAACCCGGCCGGGCGGAAATTAACATAATTATTTAATTGACATGTTGGGCACGACTGGACATACGCCCTAGTAAACTTTTGCAGTTCTGGAAAGAAAACTGCCTCGCGAACTCTCTGAACAGTTTTTCTTATACCTAAATGAGCCGAAATGGCACAATCATGCAACTCTTCTAATACATTCAACCTCATGCTAGCTGGGATAACCGGTCTATATTCATGATTCTCATTAGTAGCTTTCGTATAGAATAACAGTCCGTCAATTAATTCGTAATTTTCGGCCCTATTTCTTATCGGCACAATATCCGGATGATTGAAATTCTCAGGGTCGGCCAAATAATTGTATATATTTTTGAACTCCGGATCTTTTTTGAGTTCGGCTATTACTGTTTCACGAGAATCTAATACTTTGGATGTTAACATGGCTATCTTAATTACACTTCCATTTTCATCTAAGTTAATTCTGCTTAAAGCATCTGCCACAACATTTTCTTTTCCCGGCGTATGTTTAATTATTAGGTTATATTCCTGTAATTTGAGAGCCCACCTTATTAATCTGGGTGATAAATTTTTTCCAGAATAGAGTCTAGTGACCGCCGCGTGGTCGGTATATACAGTTACTGGAGAACTTCCAAAGAACACACGAAATTTCTGTACTGATGCTAACACTGCGAGAGTTTCTCTCTCTGTTGCGGAATAGTTTCTTTGGGTTTCATTTAATGTTCGGCTGAAAAAAGCCACGGGCTGACCATTTTGGGAAAGCACTGCACCAATCGCGAAATCTGAAGCGTCCGCTGAAATCTCTAATCCCTTATCCCCTTCTGGAAATTTTAAGACGGGAGCTTGAGTCAATGCGTCTTTCAATTTTTGAAACGCCAAGTTGGCTTCTGCTGACCACGAAAACCTAGCTTTTTTTCTTTTCAACTTTAGCAGTGGCTCAGCTATTTTTGCAAAGTCTTTAATGAAAGCCCGGTAATATGAACACATCCCGAGAAACGACGATAATTTCTTCGCTGTTTTAGGAACAGGATAATTTCTAATGGCTACTATTTTTGACTGATCCGTTTCGATTCCCTTTTGGGAAATTTTAAATCCTAAATAACGTAACTCTTTTGCGGCAAATTTACATTTAGACGCATTTATCTTTAAACCAGCTTCGTTTAACAATGAAAATACTTTTCTTAAATCTTGTAAGTGTTGTTCTAGAGTACTACTCGTAATTATAATATCGTCTAAATATATGAAAGTGCTTTTACCAAGGACTGGTCTTAAGACGATGTCCATACATCTTTGGAACGTTGCCGGCGCGCCGGATAATCCGAACGGCATTCTAAGAAATGCGTACGTACCAGATTTCGTTATGAACGCGGTTTTGTGTACGTCCTCGGGTTTTACCCCAATCTGAAAATAGCCACTCGTGAGATCTAATGTAGTCATGTATTTTGTAGACGAAATATTTCGAATAATTTCTTCAATTATCGGCAACGGATATACAGGATATTTTGTAACTGAATTTAACTTGCGATAATCTATAGCAAAACGCCACCGCTTCGGGTGCGTAATCGGGTAATCATTATTTTTCTTACACAGGACAACGGGGCTAGCATAACTGCTAGAAATTGGCGTGATGATTTTATTCTTTAACATCTCTTTAATATGATGTTCAATTATTTCCTCTTTTGTCCTATCATATCTATATGGCTTTTGCCTAACTGGCTGAGCGTCCCCCGTGTCAATGTCGTGGTTCACCACCTGCGTAAAGCCTGGTACATCACTAAATAAATTCGCAAAGTGACTTACCAGACCTTGGATTTTCTCTTTTTCCTCTGCTTGTAAATGTTCCAAGTCCAGCTGCGGGGGCTTATCATTCTTCGCTTCAATTGGCTTCATATTTAATGTTAGTTCTCCCCCCTTGAAATCAATTTTTGCTTCTGCCAAACTAAAAAAGTCCACACCTAGAATAATACAAGTCTGCAGGTTACGCACAATATAAAACAGGATTCTTACCTGTTCGTTGTTGATACGCACGAACAATGGTACTTTTCCTAAACAGCTACATTTTTCTCCTTGGGCCGCTATGACATCCGTGTCTCTTGCACTAAAAATTCTGTAACGTCGAAAGTGCTTCTTAAAGAATCTTTCCGATACGAAGCTGCTTTGGGCTCCTGTATCCAAGAGGGCTGTCGCCGGTATGTTGTTGATTAGAACTTCAATCTTCGGCAAACTCAAATTCTTAACGACCACGGTGTTTAAATTGATTTTGGAAGGGTTTTGCGCTGCTTCGGACTTCTTCACCTTCCTCGAAGAAATCCCTCTTAGTTTAAATTCTTTTTCTTCTGGTTGCCCTCGGAATCTTTGCTTGTTCTTCTATTAAATTCCCTTCGTTCGCCGCTCGCTTTAGGAGACACATCTTTCTTCGGCCATTGCTTCGCCTTATTCCCGTAACTTTGATTTTGCTTTTGCTGCGGTCTTGGCGAACTCCACTGACTTCTTCGCTCAAATTGGCGTCGTCGTTCGTTGTCGGCTGTTCTTCGGCTTTCAAATTGTACCGCGAGCTCAAATAATCTGTCTAATGTTGTTGGATTTCTTAGTTCGATGAAATCTTGAACTTGGGGCAGTAGCCTAGGAAGTATAACTTGAATAATTTCAGGATCCGGGCGACTTCCATACAAAAGCTTGAAAACTTGAATTTTCCTCAAAATAAAATTAGACAAATCTTCTATTCTTTCTTGGTATCGGCTAAACAGTTCAGCTTCCAATCTGGCTCGATCTCGCACCACGGGAAATGCTTTCACTAGAGAATTCTTGAAATTTTCATACGTGTATGTGGGGCTTCCTGGTTCCCCCAAGAGATTCTTTCCGATGCACTTGAACCAACTTAGCGCTTGGCCCTTCAAAGCGCTGGTAGCAAGAGCGACTTTCTGAAATTCGTGGACTGGATATAGCATGAAGTGGGAGTCTAGCTTTTCCAGGAAATTGATTACGGCTGTCTTGCCGTCAAAACTTGCCGCTGGCTTCATGGCTGCTCGCATGGTTTGTACGATGTAGCCGAATCCTTCTATGCCAGGAGGTGCTATCTCAGGATTCTGGACAGGTACAGCAGGTGTCTCAGGTTCGTCTTCTTGTTGTTGAGGCCATCCTCTTCTTTCTGTGCGGGCGCCACTATCAGGACTTAGCATTCTGTGTGTATTCTTTGAGAACATTGTAAATTCTGTAAAGGGTTCTTATCCTTACGTTCTAAGTCCTGAACTGGAACAGGGAGCGGAAGGTACGCTATGTTCTGATGTAACTGCTGGGCTGGAGAATAACTGCACGTGAAGGGATTTGAAATCCTCTTTTATTCAATCACTATTAAATACAAACCTCCCAATTCGGGAGAGATACAGAACGTAACAGACCAAACTTTGGTCGAACTTAACAATCAAATAAATTTAAATAAATTAAAATATAACTTAAATTAAACTTTGCTTCGCAGAGCAATTCGCGGAGATTGGCCTCTACCGAAAAGGGTGCGTAGCAAGGTATACTAAATACTACCGCACTTTAATTTATTTTACAAAGCAATCACGTAGTAAGCACTATGGCTTATAAATTTAAACTGCTAGCTGGTCAGGCGAACGTTGAGCAGCGTGACCGTGATCTGAGGCAAAGCTCTCACACACCGAGAGGTTTCTACCTCTGTCTTAAATAGTGCTTGGCGGAACTTCAAAAATTAGCATAAGCTAAAAACGCGCGCTTCTTCTGACAGGAAGTTGAAGCAGAGAGGAGATAGAAAAGATTTAAATTAAAATAAACTTGGTTAGTTTAACTAAAACCTTACAACTCTACTGAATAATTTATGGTGAAAGTGCTATTAACTAAGAAAGTCGAAAATCAAGATGTTAAATATTTGGCTAACGGGTACCAGGTAGTGCCTAAATTTGATACAATAACGCGGAACGGAATACCTGTTTTATAAATTCTGGACAGAGCAATACAGTTTGGTCCACTTCGCAACAGATATGATAAGCGATTTTTTTTAATTTGGTCTGAAGTATCTGTAAAAATTCAATAGCTGTTTTTTCATTAAGTCTGAAGTGAGTTCGAAGAGTGAAGTGTTTTTTAGGTATCATATTATATGGGATTACGTTTAAGAGCTAGTGGTCTCATTCGTGCAAGTGTTTTGTTCATGACGACTATCTAGCCGCCTTCAAAATGATGAAGGATGAATTTCACGGATTAGAATGAATTTCACGCAGTTTAGATTTTTCTATGACGTTCAGATTAGGGTTCAAAAGTTTATTGTTAAGTCTTACATTTTGGGAGACAAGATGCCTGACTATTTCTTTCTGTGTATCTCAAGTTTTATTGTTTTTGAAGGCTTTCTCGTAATGTTAAAATCTTTCTCGTAATGTTAAAAATGAGTTAACGAGTTAAAATCTTTCTCGTAATGTTAAAAATGAGTTAACGAGTTAAAATCTTTCTCGTAATGTTAAAAATGAGTTAACGAGTTAAAATCTTTCTCGTAATGTTAAAAATGATTTAATGAGCTAAAATCTTTGGAATAGAAGGTGTTGAGGTTCGTGGAAGGAAATTATATTTAAGATTTCTCTTTTGCTCTTCTGCTAAACTAACGTAAAATATAAACTTCAAGCCAAAAGTTCATATATATATATATATATGAGCAGTTTTCTTATTAAACGCATATGCTTTAAATTTCAAGCATATAAATTTCTGCATTATTCTGGGCTACCATTTTTATTCTAAAAGAAATGCATTTTTATGTGCGTCTTATAAAAGATTTAAAGACAGTTTTAATAAACTAGGGCAGTACTTCAGGATGGTGGAAAAATCCCTTACACAAAAACATTACATTAAAGCTTTTCACTTTTAGAAGGTTTTATAACTAGAGACAAAAAGTACGATTAATGCGTAGTAACAAATTTTAATTTCAAATCTTGTTGGTTATCTCTCTTCTCACATTGCTCAATTACAAGGTCTAATAATTTAATTTACATATATTTTGCTTATATTCTATACGTATATTCTACCTTGCGTATATTTCACATTCTTCTTTCATTTACTCATTTTTGTACATAGAACAAGCGAAGTTTTCAACAATCTTTGAGACCAAAATTCTTTTCTTTTGATATTTCCGTTTCAGTATTTCAGAAACAGATGTTCCAAGCTTGTTTTCTTAACAGCCTTTTCAGACCTCCTAAAGCTGCGAACTTCTTAATAGGTTTTACGCTAGGTATTCCATAATGTAGTTCTTGTAAACAATCGAATTTTTATTTCAGCTAAGATAAAATTACTGAAAAATACTTCCTTGTCCAATGCCTAGAATGCATTCTTCTCGAATATATGTTTTTTGCAATTTCGTCTAAACTATTCATATTAGAATTTGTCGCATTTTAAATTGGCATTGTTCCTGGAAAATCAACTTTCATGCTCATTAATTTTCATTTGTAAAATATAAGGTACTAAGGAAGCACATATGTTTGGTAAATATCCATTAATATGGTTAATTCTGCATATATATGGTAACAATTTCAGTGAAATTACATGTGAAATTGTAGCTTCTTTTGCATAATGTAATATAAAACGTCTGAAGAGAGGAAGCTCTGTTGGAAAAATAATATTACTAGGGCAAGTCTGTTTAACATTGAGGCAAATGATTTTAGTTTTTTCTATAGTTTCTATAGATCTACTGAGTTTAGCTATTTCGCTAAACTGGCGAGGTGCCAAAATTGGTGACCATTCGGCGACATTTTGTTTCGGGCCTTGCATAACTGTAATTGGTAGAGTAAATGAATAACTGTGACTGATCCTTATATGTAACTGTAACCGTATCCGGATATTACATGTAACTTTAACCGTATATGCCTTCCAGAAATTTCGAGAAATGTAAAGCACAAGAGATCTCTTGGCAGGCCGTAAGGAAAATTATAAAAGACCAAAGAGAGCACCAGCTCTCAGTTATTAGCTCAGAGTTGACATGAAGAGATCTTAGAGTCCATTTCCGCTTTTCATTGTCCAGTTTGCCATTAGAATATTTTATGGTCCGTAATTCTCTTGCTCATAGGCCTAACCTGGTGGAGATTTTCTGGAAAATGAGGATATTAAGCAAATGGCTTGACTAGCTAAGCCTGTAGCCCTAACTTCTAACGAATATCTCTGAAACGCTGTTGGGAGAGCAATAGCAAATCATCTTCCCCTTCCACAGCCCTCAAGGGCGTGAAAGCTGAATTGGTGCAGAAAAGAGTACTACAGAGACTAATAAACTGTCTAACGTTCAATATTTAAGTCATGCTAAAAGAGCAGTGTGATTATCAGAAAACACATTAACCCTTCATTAGCCTCTTTCCTTTTGCTAGATCTTGCAGCTTCAGGTTTAAATCTTCTTATACAAATGAGCCTTACGAAAGATTACGAGTATGTACCATAACTGTTTGATGGTATGCATTCCGCATTGTATCATTTTGTGCCTGTAGCAGATTCCATTAAAATCTATTCATCAGTTTTCGAAATAACCGAGGAAATGCAAAACTTCTCTTAATTTTAAACATTATAAGGTATTTCTTCAGCCTTCTTAGCATGCCTTCGGGGTGTAATGGTCAGCGCGTATTCGAGAGGTTCGAGGTTCGAGTACCGACAAGAACATTGCTCATTTTTCACATATCCTGCTTCAAAATAATCTAATGACTGTAGAACATCAGGTTTTTAACAAATATTTGCAAGTTGTCATATACTTTAAAACTAAAATAATGACAGTTGGTTAATTTAAAATACTTTGCAAAAATATTACCAGTTATCTTTTTTTCTTAGCAGAAAAAATATTTTAGATGATAGCCCTCATGTTTACATGTAATATTTATAAAAAAATACAAAAAATGTATTGAAATTTAGTTTCATTCAACCATTCAACTAAAATAAGCAAAAGATATTGCAAATGAATTATCAGATATCAGTTAAATTTTTATTAAGCATTATAAAAATTATTGCTAATGATTATAATAACTTTAATATAAAGCCTCAGTTTTATTTTTAAAAAACTGCGAAATCAACTAATCAATAACTAAAAAGTTGTTGAATAAATATTAGATTCCATCACTAGAAAAACGTTGTATGTAAAATATTATTAAGCTTCCATTTTATAAGGTCTCAAATCTTATACCTAAAAATTTTTTTTCTAACAGCAGTAACAAGGCACCGAGAATGTTTTAATTTTTTTCATTTTGAGCTACGACATTATTTATAATATTTCCGACAAAATTCCCCGTGCATATACAGATAAATTCCAGTCCTGGGAACTTATATGCAAACAACCCGTCTGACAATAACCCAACGGCGAAATATTGCATCTGATGGAAGATAAAAGCTTTCTACAAGGTAAATATTTATTAGGAAGTGGAAAGTTAAGCAGTCGTTAAGACAGTTTTGTCGTTAATATATTTTTTCTTCTCTCGAATAAAATATAAAGAAATCTGAGCATGACACACTTTCTTACTTATTTGAAGCCTGGTCTCAAAATTCCTTCTTCATTAAAGAATGCTTGCGTTTATTAAAGCTGGGTGGTGCTTTTGTTTAAGTTTCAAGGAGAAAAACGTATTCGGTAAAAACAAAGAGATATTAGAAATTAAGAGACTGACATTTATCATCAAGATTAGAACATTATGTTATGCTTCTAGACAATAAATTGCGCATTTAGAAGATTCGTAGTAGTGTTTTCCTTTTTTCAGAGCCAAACAAGTTATTAATTAAATAATTTCTGCTTTAATTGCGACAACTGAGCAGTGATTAAACTATTATATTTGAAATAAAATTTACTATGAACGAAAGTAAGACTTTATAACTGCAAACAGTCTCACAGTAATAATATATATGTATACGTGTGTGTCTGTGTATAAACAGAGTGAGAGAGACGGGAAGGAGTGTGTAAATAATTAGATTAACTCCTCCTATTTCTTCTTTTTTTCTCCTTGTATTTCTTTAAAACACAAAGAGATATTAGCAATAAATAGTACAAGTAAAAATAATAAAATAAAAAATCTGAAAGCATTCAAATTTTATATTACGCCCAAAGGGATGTTTGTTGTAACGTTTTGTGTGTTAACTTTACTTATTAAATATCCTGTTCGCAATTAAATAATAAAATTCAGTTCAACAGCAATATAGCAAAATAATTTTAAAATGAGCATATCTTTAGAATTTCTGATACACAGTCTCGCGCGTTGGAAATAAAAATGTTTTTTTTTTCACAAAGTGTTGCCATTGCTCGCTTTGAAATCTTTGACTTTGGTAATCAAAAATCCTTAAAGTTTTACAAAATACGAAATAAATAGAAAAGGAAATTCCAAATTTGGTCTTCCAGATGCCCATATTCGGTTGGAAACGTATTTTATTCCAAATTTGATGGCTCTATGTACCGTTGTTTTATCACAATTCGAGAAACATACATATACACTTATGTCCATAAATTAAGGATAATGCAAAATCAGGCAAAGGAAGAGTTTGAAGCAAAACAAATTTGGGTTATTTGTAAAGCTTATTTATTAAACAAAAGGTGAAGAGCAAAAAAAGATGCTATATGTTTGATATTATTAAAAAAATTAGCGATTTTGTCTCCCTAGAGCAAATTACAAAAAAAACCTATTTACAAAAAACCAATATTACATGGTTGGTATGATTGCTAATACATTGTATGTCTCCCAGACGATGCAATACAGTCCGTACAACGCCTAGGCATGCTGAGTATCAAATTATTGATCTGATTTTGGGGGATATTACACCATTCAAAACGCAATGCTCTCCGAAGTTCCAGCAGACATGTAGGAGGAGGTTGACGGGCTGCAACTCGTCGGCCAAGCATGTCCCACAAATGCTCTACTGTATTCAAGTCCGGTAAGAATGTTGGCTAGTCCATACGGGTGATATCCTCCGATTGAAGGCATTCGCTTACGATGTTTGCACGGGGAGGACGGGCGTTGTCATCCATAAACACAAATTGTGCGCCCATGGCGCCCCGAAACAAACGTACATGTTGTTCCAGAATGACGTCCCGATAGATTTGGGTTGTCATGATTACAATTTGATCATGCAAGTCAGTTCTGGAACCCAGAATAATTCCACCCCAAACGAGCACTCCTGCACCACCGTAACGGTGTCGTTCAATGATGTTTTTTTGGTGGTAACGGGTACCTGGAGCTCTCCATATGAAAGTCCGAACTGCAATCAGACTGCAAGCTAAACCTGGACTCGTCGGAAAATATCACACAAGCCCACTGTTGCGGTTTCCACAATGCAAGCTGCAAGCTCTCTACACCAGACTAACTGCAAGCGACAGTGAGTTGCAGTAAGTGGAACGCATCTGACAGGTCTACGAGCATACAGACCAATCTGCCCTAAGCGTCTGTACACGGTCTGTCTTGAAATTGTCCTACCAGTGGTTGAAGAGAGCTGACGAGATAGGTCTGAGGCTGTGCTCCGCCTGTTTCTTTTGGTAGTAACTGCCAAATACCGGTCCTCATTCGGCGTTGTAACTCTGGGGCGACCTGTGTTGTAACGTTTATTCAAATTACCATCATCTTGGAATCGTTGCCAAAGCCTGGAGATGACACTCTGGGCAATTCCAAGTTCGTCTGATACTTCCAGTTGGGTACGCCCACATTCCAGACGGCCGATAATTCTACCACGTAAAAAATCATCCAAATGCGTCCTTTAGGTCACTATTCGGTTATTGCCCTGAAATGCTTATAAAGCGCCTGCGAACAGTTTTACGTCTTTGCCTGTATCCCTTATATATCACTCTCTTACACTCTCGTCATTGTGACGTACCATCGGTGTTATCTGGTTACTTCCTGAAATTTGCATATGATTTTTGAAGATGTGTGTTGTGATTTTACAGGTGATATATTTATTTTAGAGTTCAATTTAGCGTGACTCCGAATTATCCTTAATTTATGAACATGAGTGTATTTAATAAGATTCTTCATTATTTAATTTCTTTAAATATAATGCAGGGCTCGAATAGTTAGTGGTAACAATTTGAAAAGTGAACCGACATTTATAGCGAATCAACGCAAAATGCCGAAACGAAAGTAACAGTCCTTCTGTTGCTAAATCAAATTATTAATATATAAGTATTTGCCACATTAATTTGGTTCTCCAACGAAATTTTACATCGATTACAGGTATCGTAAAAATGAGATGTCTATTACAGTGGATGGCACTTTTGAATAGCAAATTTTATCAAATTTTTAATTTGAGTGTAAAATTATTAAATTATGAATTTAAGATTGCTACTTTGAATCAAATATTATTACTAACTGACCGACAAGGATTATTAAAAAATAAATGGTAAATTTATTTTAGCCCTTTATTTCATTTAATGTATTTTTTAATATTTTCTTCCCTAGGGGGGAAGTTAGACTAATATGAAATGATGATATCTGACATTTTCAGAATTTCTGTATGACTTCAGAAATCCCTTCTATTTAATGGTACCGAATAAAAAAATAGCACTTGCCATCAAAGTGAGTGAGAGATATTCATATTTAACCACTGCTATCCAGATAATCACTGTTGCTGTTAACTTTATTGTTTAGCTTTGTTATTAGCTTCCGGCCTAATTTTTTGTAGTCAAATCTGGTTAAGTTATAAATGATAATTATGCTATTAAAATACTGATATGTGAATTTTAAAATTTAGGGCAATGAACATTTTAAGTGTTAAATTTAAATAATAGTTACAATTAAAAATTAATTGCAAGCAGTGGTTGTGGGTAGCTTTAATATGTAAATAGTTTATTTCATATTCGATGTAGTATCGAAAAGTGCACGATTGAGACAGCTTAGCTAATTTTTTTTAAGTTTCTGTGTGAGAAGAAGATAGCATAAATCCTTTATTAGGTGGTATAATAAATTATATTTCAGTTACTTCATTGCTAAGGTATTTAATAACACTTTGCTTATGGTTCAACGAATATTTATTAGATTAAAGCAGATAAATGGTTAACCTTTTTTCTGACTATTTATGATTAGATATATATTTGTTCTGAATATGAATGAAATTGAATTTTTATAGAACTCTGTTAAGGATTAAGAGGAACTGAAACGTTTTGTAGTGTGGATTATGACATGAAGCAACATTATTGGAAGTGCAATAAAAGCGGGCATAGTATTCGATACTTTGTAGAGTAATTTCGAAGGAATAAATATAGAACCTTCTTCTTAAGTTACACAAGTGCAAATGACGGAAGACAAGCCAGTGATAAGATAGGATAAGGCAGTAAGAATGAGCGGAAAGAAGTCAAGCAACTCTGACCATCTATTGATAAAAAATGGAAAGAACTATGCAATAATTTCCTTAAAACCTGAGGGTAAAGGCAAGAGAAGCTAGCGAATGTAAAAAGGGGGTCGTAAACATTTTGAAGTTTTGGTTAGGATATTTAGTTATGATACAACTATTTTTTTTTCTTTTTGAGAATTTTAAAATGTAATTGATGAGTATAGTAAGATAAGTATCATTGAGAAGTCGTCTCCCGATGGTGAGTTATCATCTTGCGAACAGTCTTTCTACTTCCTACCCCCTACAATGCAGTCATTTGTGTCTACAGATCTATAAGTCAACAAAGAATTGTATTAGACATATCTTCTCATCAAGGACAAGAACTGTCGATCACTACCTGCCTTTTTAAAGAACTAAATTTACATCCAAATCTATTTAAAATTTTAAAGTTCCGTCAGAACATAATTGCCTTCACATCAGATATAAAGCAAGCATATCTACGAATTTTGATCGATGATATGTATAGAAAGGTTATCAGATGTTTCTGAAAGACGTTATAGGCTCTGATTCATATCAAAAAATGAACTTTTATTGAGTTTTGTTTGAACTCAAACGAATTCCATAGTTATTAGCTACAACTCTCAAATATCATTTTTATAAATGTAAAGAGGAATAATCCAATACTTACAAGTTATTGGTAGAATGGTTTTATGTGGACGATTTGGTTGGAGGCGAAGAAAACGTGCAAGCGGTTTTCAAGTTCACGACTGAAAGTTTGCAAATTCTTAAAAGAGGTAGCATGATATTGCGGAAATGGAAAGCTAATTCTATGAAACACCGAGAGCTGTGGAAAAATGCTGAGTTCGCCATCGATGAGGAAAGGAGCTTCAACACAGGACTTGATTCAACATCCTCGACATTCGTTGCGTGACCCAGACGCGGACCATGATATTTGTTGGATTCTGGTTTTCGACTGAGACGCGGACAGTATACTTTTCAACGTGAAAGAATTTTCAAAGTACTACTAACTGTTGTTCCATACTGTTAACTGGAAACAATTCTGAGGGCTGTAATTTCCTATCTGGGTCTTCATAACCATCCCCTAAGGCTACATAAGTATGATGTAATGATCTCCTGGCAAATATACAAGACTGAATTCACTATAGTGAGGGACGCAAATTGATGGGATTCCTAGACTGAAGCATAGCTGCTCTGTGCTTGAGAACAATCTCAAGAGATATCCTAAAACCTCTGCCGCATAATCAGAGGCTAGGATTTGAAGCTCTATCCGGGAATTCTAACTGCGCTTTGACGAGAAATGTTTAAAAGACTATAGCCGACCTTATTTAGAATCTCAAAGACAGAGAACAACGGAAACATCCCAGGAGCTCGCCACGGATGTTGGAAATCTATCTCATCTTGCCTTTTCGAATTACCCAACCGAAACAAGAGAAATCGTGTCTCTTCAGTATGTTTTCGTTGACATCCGGGATTTTAAGTTACAGAAAGCCCTGCGTGGCAGATCTCAGGGATCTAAAAAGCGCTTTTTTATTCGCCATGAAGTTATAGGTAGTCTACCGAGCAACCCATGGGGACGGCTGCCTAACCAGGACTAAAAATTTCTAACAGCCAGTGAATCAACTAACTGGTCGTCATGATGACTTAACCTGGCAATTCAATGCCTTGAGTGAGCGCCAAGGCGGAATATGAGTGACAACAAACCGATCTTAATCCAGTAGTGGTGAAGGCGACGTGCGAAGGAGCGGCAGAACACTTCAAGACATCCGAGGTAAGAACACCCCGTTCTCTAGCAAGAATGAGGGAAACTAATTAAAGGCCATCTCGAGGGACGGAGGTTCGAGATGTTAAGTAGCCCCATGTTGAGGCACTTTAGATTTCTGCAATGAGTAGAGGCAGTAATAAACCTTTAAAAATGGCGCATATTAATTGGAGTTTCTAATTGAGCATCAGAATAAAACCAACGTTACCATCATTCGAGACGTTTTGGCTGAAGGAATGGAGCGTAAACTCATCTGGATGCCTGTGTTACCCTCCAGATCGTGTAAAGTGATAAAATCGATACCGATCGAACGTTAATATGATGTTTTCAAGTGCTGTTTACAAGCACATGAGATATGTGACAGGTATTACACACACTTGTATACGCGGATTAGACTGCATTCTGCATCTGAGGACATAACCTTAATTGGAATCAAAGATGAAGGATTTAAATCTGTTCATCAAACCTTAATCGGAATCAAAGATGAAGGATTTAAATCTGTCCACCAAGTAAGAGCTCAAGGAACAGGAATTTTACTACCTAGATTCACAATTAAATAAAAAACTTTCCGGTATTGTATAGTAAAAATCCTAAAAAATATAACATCCGAAAGGAGTTCCAGTAGTCTCCATACTCGCTGAGATATTGAGGACCGTAATCACGATGAATTTTCAACGTAAGTATTAAAATGAAATTCATTAGAGAAGACAAAGTGTTTGCAGCATGTACTACAGTGTGTAGCTACCTAAAACGAACCAAAACTCCTCAGTCGCTGCCTTTTGGAGAGCCTTACATCCAATTTACAGCAGAATGCGAATCTAAGCAATGAGTAAAGGAGGAGTAGTAGTGTGTGTAGTTATGTGCTAGTAGTGTGTTTAATATGAATGGTATACTTAGATCATGTGCTTATGAGTATTTATATTTGTGAACCCATGCATTTATGTATTGATTTAGTACTTTATTAATTGTACATATTGAAATTATTACTTTAGCACTGCATTTAGTATTCAGTTATAGTTTTTTTAGTGTTAAATATGGCTTGCTGGCTAGGAATTGTAGTTTCCGGGACATGCCGTCCATTGGAAGGGAGCAATGTTACAAATTTTGTATACATGTAAATACCTTTACTGAAATTATATGTAAATTGAAGTATTTCTTGTATAGTGTAATATTAAAAGCTGTCAGGATGAGAAGCCCCGCCATAAAAACATGTTTACAAGGTTAAGTACTTTTAATATTAATATTGTAGAATAAAATATATATTGTAGAAATGACTATCTCACCAAATTCATGAGACAGCGCTTAGCTGAGGATGGTTTTGACTACTAATTTTGATCTCAAAAGTTTTCGAGAAATCGCGAAAAGTGGAGTAATATCACTAATAGTCGCAAAACTTGGGTACCATTTGGAGACATTTTGGTACGGTACCTGTATAATTGTGAATGGTCAGTTTATTATAAAACTGTATCTGTATCCTGCCGTGTGCCGAATTGTGTTTGCCTTCCAGCGGTAGCCACAAATCGATGGTACTGGTCAGACGGGGACAGAATTAGTTTTCAGTTTAGTTTAGAGTTGAGCACATAGTTCAAAGTTTAGAGTGAGAGGTCGTTGTGCTAGCTTATGCATTTTAGAATTTTGTATTCACTTTTGTTTAACGTTCATAGTAGTTTGAAGTTGTAAGTACTGACTGTGCTTTGTCATACTGAGAAAATCTGTACGTACCTTTCGTGAAAAGTTCCAGAACTGTAAAGTATTTTGGGAAAAATAGATTTCATCAAGCTGTCATCGGTTATAGGGCTTTATTTAATTTTACTAGTAGTTATTTTATTTTATTTTATTTGTTTTTAAATTTTTCTGAGTTCTCTTGTTCCCTTCCCATTTCCTCGCCAGAATGTAAATGAGGAGACAAGAGTATTCAAACTGTTGGAGCGAAAATTTTAGAGAGAGTGTGATTTCGGTATTGTGAGCACACGTTGTTAGTTTCTACTAGCTGTTGACCTGAACATTTCTTGCCACCAAGTTACTATCCTGCCGGTGTAGCTTTCTGAATCAACCTGTTAGCTTTAATTGAATTGTGTAGCCTCGCACTAGTCTACCTTTAAAGTTAGTGTTAGAACTTTCAACTTCTAACCGCAAGTGTTCGGTATTTATGTAATCATGTAAGTTCATGCCAACTGATAAATATTTTGTATTCAATAAAAGGCTCTTTTACACCTTCCCTTACTTGTATCCATCTTTAAGCTCGTACGAGAATTCGAAGGAAATAACACTTAAATGGATCTAGTTAGTGTTTCTGATAGCTAAGCACGGTTATGTATTCATTCAAGTTCTTACTATCCTGTACAATCATCACAATATAGAATGCAATATTTACAAACAATTTAGTTATAACAAATATTTTGCAAGCCTACTTATTAACTATTCTTTTTCATAATTTTGTTCAAAAGAAATTATTTAGTACTTTACTTTTTTGATATAATTTTTTGTTGATGTCAATTTTTGTGCATAGGGAGAAAACATAATCAAATGCGAGAGTTTTTAAAATTGCTTTTGAAAACACTTTTAACGTTTTCAACTCTGAAGATTTAGTCTTATGGTTTGACATCAGTAGATATGGTGTAGGCTTTCCTTTAGTTAAAATTAACATATTATCAAATTTTGTTATCTTTCCTGAACTCCTCATTTTTTATTCGCTTTTCCTTGCCAGGATGTAAATTTAAAGTTAAGTGAAGTGAGTATTTAAACGGCTGAATCAATGAGTTTAGGCAGAGCGTGTTTCCGCTAGCCAGTGCACATTTCGTTTCTGACCTTGCGGTTACGCTTATATGGCTTTCGGCCATTTTAAATAACGGTCAAGCCTGTTAAGTTTTTTTAGTACAACTAAGTTAACCATAACTTAACGTGATAATCCAGCACTATTCTTTTTGTACTTGAATTTGATTGTGTAATAACTTTTAAGTTCCACCGAAGGTCGTCGGTGTTACTGTAAAGCGCAAAGAACGTGCCCTTCTGTGCTTTAGATCGAATTAATAAAGAGTTATTTTCACCCTTCTTCTGTACTGGTATTACTTCGCCTGTGTGAGAATTTGACAGCTTCGTTAGTAGGATCTAACTCAGTTTATGTGACACAGAAAGGCCATATAAACTAAGCTAGATATACACCTTATAATGGAAAAAACGAAATATTAGCAAGATTTTTTTTCAATTTTAAATTTTAAACTTTTTGAAAGTAAATGCTTCTTTAATATGCTGTACTATCCCTTTCTGTGATTTCGAATTTGTGAGTAATCATAATAATAGTTATAACCTTTCTTTTTTTATTCCAAGGAGTAAATAATACGTAGAGGTACGTAGAGGTTACTTTGCAAATAAAGATATGTTACACAACCACTTTAAAATTATATTAAAAAATGAAAATATTGAGAATTTTGAATTATTGAAAAATAATAATTGAAACTAAATTTGAAGGCAATAAAATTTTAATTTGGAAAGGAATTTCTGCAAAACAGTAAGTCTTTCAAGAACTTAATGTAGCGACTAAATTGATTGTCAAGTAACAGGTGATTTGAATTAACTAGTCTGATCTTCTTTAGCTGAAAATGGCGAAAACAGAACATTATCAGCATTATCTTTTCTGCTCTCGTTACTAAAATACACATCTGCAATTAAATATAGATCTGTTAAGTCAACACTTAAAATCCTAAATTTAGAAAAATATTGACTCAATTTAATCCTAGTTTACATTTGATTAATTTAAATCCCTGATTTACTGTGGGAGAAAAGCCAATCATTTTACTGTACTTTTGATGGCGTAAAACATTCGTTGTTTTTGATGGAGATAACATCATCATCATAACAGCACTTTATACTTAAATAAAAAGAGACTCAGTTTAAAACCGTTATTCAAATTCGAAACTTACTTCTCTAAGCATCAAATCTCTGAACTTATTTTGAAAATTTTATAGTGTTTATAAATATTAAAAACTACATATTAATATCTAGATCATGACGACTTTTTAATGTTGTCTATGTTTCGTAATATCCTAGCTAAATTAGCAGTCGTTGAGAGCTAGAATATTGAAGAACTGTGTAACGATTATTTGCTGAGTTCTCGTAAGTAAGAACTTTAAAGAAGCGTTAAATTACCCTTTATTATAACTCAAAATAGATGAATATGTGGTCTCTTCTCGGGTTTGCAATAAGCCTTCCCTTGGGGTTTAACTCAAGCTAAAAAAATATAAAACTAATCTAATGCTAAGTAACATAAACCGGACAAAGTAACAACAATTAACTAGCAGTGTCTCTTATTTAAGACCAACGGCGTACTCTAGCAGGCACAAAACAATAAGTTCGAATAACGTTAAATTTAGTCTAGCAGCAACAACATGGCCGAAAGGCAGAACACGTTCTCTTACGCTCTTCTATTGAAGTGACCCAGGCATCACCTTAAATACTGGTTTTTACTTTATTTACATAATTCGTAATCCAGAAAAGTCATTCTGGCATTGAATCATAGGTGGGAAAGGAAAGGCTTGTTCCAAAGTTAATAATATAAATTAATAAAATAAATTCTACAATTTCAACAACAAATTTCAATGCGATAATTATACTCTGCAGCAAGTGCAGTAAGTTAATTGCATCTCAAAATCACAATAGTGGCAAACTAAGGCAACATTAAGGTTGATTTCTTTACGATACTGATCATCGCAGCAGTGCCGTTACATTTGTGCCTTTACGCCAGGCACACTTGCGTCTTGATGAGTTATGGCATTATGTGAAAATGGTCCCTTTATCTTTGCGCCATAGAACCCTTGCATCTGATGAGCAAAAGGAAACCTGAAAAAAAGGCGCCGGTACCATTTCCCAAGTTACCTGCGTCGGTTAAAGAGACCTATCCACCCCTAAAGAAAAGATACGAGCCACAGAGGATCAGATCCAAACAGCGCCGTATCATCATTCTTCTAGATTTAATTCGGGCGTCACTGTTTATCCTATTAAGGGTTCGGAGCGAGGACATGAAAAATCAGATGTGCTCTCTTTGTGATTTGATATGTAGATTTCCCACTTATTATCAGAACTTGACAACCAATTAGACAATAAGGAAAGTTGAAGTAGTTCCTTACAATGTTACGTATTGAATTAAAAATAGACATAAGAGTGGGATAAAAGGAATGTGTTATTATACGCATAATGATCCCTGTAATATAAAAGGATCTTATGTTTTGTTTTCAGTTTTGAATATAAAATATTTATTTCTAGACTTTATTAAGTATTTCTAGATTTTATATACTTAAGGCTTAAGTTTATTTACTTCTAAACTGCTTTTAATATCATTTGCTTTACAATCAGTTAATACAAAATGTAAATTCAGGTATTTTATATATTACACTTGATATTCCACCGTCTAGTGTTTAAAATAATGTTGTGTGCATACGGGTTCGTAATAGATTGAGTGCATAAGTCCGATAATAGGTTAATAGAATTTATTCTTATCAAAAGACATATATCAGAACTCTGGAATTTTCCTCAGAGATATTCATACAATTGCTCACAATGTGGCGCAATATAATCACTAGTTATGTTTCAAACTACTAAACAATACTAATAGTACTATAAACTACTAACAATACTAATAATAGATAAAATACAACTCAATGCAAAGCGTATATCTAAAGAGACAGCTAATTTCGATTTATCTCAGTTAACGAGGAACTACAAATCGCAACAGTAATTAAGCACCAAACTAAACAACTGAACTCAAATGCTCTGTCTCTTTGGCTTTTATAGCTTTTAACTAGCCGCTCGAGATCTTTCTAGTAATCTCTACTTCTCGAGATTTCTGGAAAGCAAAAAGAGTGGAATTGCGGTTAGAGCTAACATAATATTCAATTACATTTATTCAATTTAAATATAAATTTCGTAGATAAAATTACTCACATTTGAAATACATCTGAAGACTATTTTGCAAGGTATTTCTCATAATATTGTAAATCAAGCTTTGAATAATTATAAGGTAATTGTTATATATAGTGTTTATGCCAGCATATTAACTGGAATTTTAATAATGCTTTCGCCTTTTAGTCATATTCATAATTATATTTTGTAGCAGCAACATTTTCTCTTTAATATTCTCATTTCAGATGATCGTTTACGTTATGGTAGTATGGGTAAATATGGGTAATATTGACAAGCATGTAAAATATATGAACTTAAACCATTAATTATATAACCATTCACCATTATTATATGGTTATTAACCATTTATACAGTTTTCTATAATCATGAACACTTTAATGACTCATGAACTCTGCCTAATGAATACTGAAAACTATTTTTCTGATCATGAACTCTAAAATACAATATCAGTCTCTTCTACATTTTATACTTCTATTTTATTAAGTTTATTGCACGAAATATCATATATTATCCTATGTTTTAACATTTTTATCTAAATTCTAAATTTTATTGCATGATAAGCATTATTCTACAGTTTATGTATTATTCCATATTTCATGTATTATTTTTAATTTGTCATATGATATATTCTATGTTTTAACATTTTATTCCAAATTTGGAAAATTAAAAATTTTGTTATACGACACATTATGCATTATTTTATATTTTCTTTTCTGTTTTTCTTTCTTTTCTATATTAAATATTATTCTAAATTGTCATATGATATATTCTATGCTAGCTTAATGTAAAACCTGTTTCATTAGATTTCCGTCCTTTCCCAAAAGTACAAAGTGTTCGAGATCTGGTCTCATCCGGTGGGCTAATAATTAATTCACCCATTACACAGTAACCTTTCTAATATCCTTTCTTCCAGTTTTCTTCCTTCTCTTTTTCTTCTAATAACCTTTCTCTCTTTTTAGTCCTCCACTCTTAAATAATAAAATTCGAAACCTCTCTCTAAAGAGCTATCATCACCTTTATTCTTATAGTCGGTTAGTGATTAGGAGCTATAAATTCAATGAAGATTCCGGTGCTCCCAAAACTTTTACCTGTACTTGTTTCTTTTGGTAAATTGTGCAAAATTGCTTAAAATGATTGAATTATGTTGTTCTTATCCCCCGGTTCAGTTTTTATGCCTTTAGTTAATCTGCATGCAATAGTTGTAAAACTATCAACAATTTAAAAGTTGCTTATGTGCAGCTAAGCCTAATTTTTTTTACCATAGCAGCCCTATTTGTTTGTATATGAAACATAGTAGAATAGTGAATAAATCAGTTTCTTCACTTTCAGTGTCTTTTCGACGAGTGAGACCAAAAAGAAAGTTTTAGTTTTGTGCATTGAAAAATCTGCCTTCTTGCCTGCTGGCCGAATTGTTTGTTTTTGAGTAGAAACACTAATTTTAATTATAAAAATTGTTTTATTAATTGTTTTATTTGTATTTGGATTTGTTTGTGTCTTCCAGTTTTTAATAAAGATATTTTGAGGTTTTATGTATATTTGCCTTGCCGCGAAGTGAGAACTGAATTAATTGAATGAGAAATCTAATATCTCTAATGAAATTCGAGGAAATAAGTTCATATGAAATACAGTAAAAGTGCGTATAATTTAATATTCCGTACAAGTTATGTGGTGTCCGCATCAGATATTTTATATATAAAATGATTAAATATGAAAAAACAACGTCTTTCAGTTTTTAATAAAGAGAGAAAAAATAATTTTGACTTTGATAGCTTAATAAAGTGTCATTTAACTGTTGTGAAGAAGAAAAGGTCATTTTAAAAGAATCAAATTCTTAAAGGAATAGAGACGCCCCGAAACAAATCAATGCGAAAAATCTTGTGAACAGTTACGTTTTGAATCTGGTATTTTCCTAAAAACGTCAACTATTGGAAAAGACTTTAGTATTTTTCTAAAGTATTATAAAACTCTTATTTGAAATTTAATACATAATTACTGCCAATTCGCCGTTAACAAGGAACAAATTACAGTGCATGCCTTCTAATTAAACTTACTCAAATAGCTTTTGTTTCACAATTATGTTTCGCTTGTATAAATTTCATTACTTTTAAAATTTGCAATGCATAAATTTTCCATTTTGAGTTAGTATACGCAGTACATTTTAGAGTTATATATTTATTTACTGTTCTAAGGAAATGCTTATTACTTAATTTTCTCTCTTGGTTAAGAGAGGTGGAAATGTGCACTTGCTATTTTTGGTTGGTACTAAAGTACAAACATGCATAGGACCTATTCTTAAAACTCGGTAGTGTCAATGAATACAGATTATACTTTAAGTATGTATTGGGTTGGCCATAAGATCTGGCGGGTTTTTTTCAGCAAATCAATCAAAATTGTATTCTCCGTTGCTCCTAACAGCTTCTGCCCAATGTTTAACAAAGCTGTTCAGTATCCCCGCAGTAAAAATCGTACTATTTAAATAGCTTAAACCAATCTAAGCCATCATAAAGCGCATCGATTCTTCCCCATACACCTCGCATATCTCTAGAGCATTCTCTGTGACTTTGGCACTTAGTGTGAAAAGCAGAACGTTGTCGAAAATGCTCTTTTTGTACTTCATTTTAATGACATGTAAAGAACAAACAGAACTTATAACAAGATAAAAAAACTAAACGCACTATTTTGCAGAGCACATAATGCTCTATTGAATAACAAAAACGCATTCCCAAAACATTTTATTTTTCATGAAACATTTTCACTAAAAAAAGGCCAAGACTTGTGCGCCATCCTATTGTTGCCTATTTGTTCCTATCCTATTGTTCCATGTCGACGGGAATTTGTATTCTATGATTTTATGCAATTAAGTAAAGAACTAGTTCCAGCAATTGTGAAACCGCGACGAGCTACAGACGATGAGGTCACGAAATTAAATTTTGAACAGTTTATGATTTATTTTTGCAATATTGTTACTGTGCCATAAAATATGTTTCTTCTGGTAAGTTTATCGGTTATTGTCTTGCATGTTCTGCTTTATATTTCATGTGTGTAAAAGATCGATAAAATTCTCGGACATAGAAGTAAATTCAGGCTTAGAGTCAAACAATGACCGTGACGATTGCCGTGCAAATGCTGACACAAGAAGCAGTGTCGACTATAGGAAACAGTATGTATCTGATACGAGAATTCGAAAAAAGAGCAAAAGAGCAAAACAAAGATATGAGAAATCCTAGACCAAAACTGCATTGCAAGGAAATTAGTCAAAACAGTGAAGGAAAAACAGCAGAAATACCCGAACAGACCACAGACGTAAATCCATCCCCATCTAAGATGAGTACCAGTAAAACTAAACCACCGAGCAGGCTGAAGAAACGGTAAAGAATATGAGTGGGTTACTCAGAAAGATATAGCTAGCTACCCAGAAATAGCAAATGTTCCAAAAGTTGAAGATAAAAAATGAATACTCTTTTCTATCCCTTTCAGATGAATAAGAAAATGAGATGGATGCTGCAGCAAATGAACAGGAATTCGGTAAGCAAGCCAATAATGCAGAAGTGCTCCTTTCCGGGTAAAAGAACAAATAGGTGGTGAAATTGAAGCTCGAGTAACCAAAGAACAGTTCTCCTCTAACTGGATAGAGTGGAGAAATTTAAATTGTAACCAAACGTCTAGAAGAATGACGAATAACGTTTTGCATTTTTATGCTAACTCAAAATGAAGCATCAAAAATTAAGCTCAAACGTGTCAGAGGAATAGATTAAGGAAGAACTAGCTAGCCGAAAGTACCCTGTAACCAACGTAAAGCAACTAATCAGAAAGAAAGATCAACAGTTAATTAGACTACTTATATACTACGTGGAAATTCTACCAATAAAAGAAAGACGTACAATAATAGAGCTTAAAACTTTTCCTCAAATTCTGTGTCACGTTGGCCAAAACGAAACCAAAAAACTTGTCGCACAATGCTTTCGATGCTTCAGATACGGGCACTCGCAGCATATGTGCTTTAATAGGCCTCGGCGCACGAAGACCTCAAAAGCACATCTCCTTTGTGAATACACAATGAAAGAAAAAGAAACGTCTAAATGCATCTTCCACTCAAAGAAGCACGTAATCTGTTACAGAGGGTACGGACAGTATGAAAAACAAAGATTTTCAAGACAAGATTAAAAAACGGGAAATTTAACTCATCAGAGAAAACCCACAAATAACTCCAACAAATAAATTTAAACTCCTCCAAAATCCGCAAACACCTGAAAGATAGGAAAGTTTAAATTCAAATAAAGAAGCTTCAAAGAAGAACGTTTTACGATCTCTTCCGAAAACTCAAAAATTACTGAAGAAAAACTCGAATTTTTCGCAAAAAATAACGAAATTAGTTGTTGTCGATTTTCAAATGAATAAAATACCAAGCAAGTTAATTAGAAATCTATCTTCAAATCCTTGGCAATCTGGACTAAATAAACGATTAATTAGCATTTCTAGGCATCACTCGAACAGCTCCTGTAGCCTTTCCCCGCGCTTATGCTCAGAGAAATCCTAGCGTAGTGGTTCTGCGCTGGGTGTTTGTACGAGTGTTCGATCCCCACAAATCGCGCATGACAAACTTCCATAAACTTTGGTTGAAACTTTACATAAACTTGCATAAACCCGTGAGTAACTCGATGAGGGTTCTACCCCAATGAGCGACTCGCTGTTTTTCTGAAATTTTAAATCCTTGTCTTAATGTTTTAGTCTTAGCAGGCTGTTAGGTACTTTTAGGCATTATTACCTTATCTCTATGAAAAGCTTTATTCTATTTAATTGCAAAATATTATTATTTTTATGCATTTTTTCCCCTTAAGTCCCTAATTTTATATCAGTCTTTACATGTCGTTAAGCAACTTAGGCATTTTTCTTTTGTTTTAATAACATTAACTATATTTTGTTATTTTAGTATGTTTTGTTTTTAATAAAATAATTTTCAGAATCGAAAGGAATCGGAGAAATTCTAACGTTGTGGTCTCCTAAACTCGATCTACGACGCCTCTTATGCCATTTTTTCGTCATCTTCCCTCATGTGTTTCCGGCGGCGCATTAGCGAAACATTTTGCTACCACCAACAGCCTTAGAGCTCATCATTTGCAGGTAAAATCTAGCATAATTGTAGGCGTGTCACCAGTGAATAAGGTAACAGTAGGTCACAAAGCAACATCAGAGGCACTGTGCCTCGAGAATTGTGCCTAATTTCTGATAACCATATCCTCACTTATTTTCCCAAATACTTCTTTAAGTGGGAAATTTAAAGAATTTACTACATTTCCCTGCTCAGTGTAACTTGTTAGCACGTTTATTTACGAAGTGGAAGATTCGTGGTTCGAATCGCATGCAGATACAGTTGTTTTTCCAGAAACTTTATATATTCTACAGAATTTCAAACTTAAGCTTGTTTAATTCGATTTCCACAATAAAGCGATCTCGTAAAAAACTGGAGAGATAATCTCTTTTTTGAAGAGACCACCTTTGAAAATGACAGTAATTCTTAGAGTATAAATACATTCTTACAGAAATAATGTTTACAGAACAAATTCTTGCAGAATAATTAAGAAGCAAGTAATAAGTAAGTGTTGGTACTGAACGTTACATCTCTGAGGCGACAAAAGTCTAAATCATCTGGAATCATGTGTGAGTATCTTAGAAAGAATTTACTTCATTTCGGAAGATCTTCTTAATGTCAAACTGTCGATTAAAAACAGCGTCTAGTAAATACACGCAGTAAAACGCCTTGAGACAAACACTCAGATAAAGAAATGAAGTTGACTCAAATAAAATTTTGAAGGTTGATGAGGCAAATTTTATTTAGCAATGAACAACGTCAATAGCAGATAAGTAAACAAAGCACTTTAAAATATTATCTTTTTATACCTAGATTGATAAAGTCCATAATGCTTTATATGAAACTCTTAAAACAAAATCATGATATTTTGAATACTCTTATTTAAGTTAATTTTGCTCTTCAGAAAACAAAAGAAGTATATTAGTAAAAATTAAAAGAAATTAAAAAAGGTAAAAAAACATGAGAGCATATAGATTAAAATTTAGATTTGCCATTAAATCAGATTTTTAATCTAAAAGGACTCTTTTAAAGTAACTGTGTTTTATTAGTAAGGATTATAGATAGAGATGGCACGGTGGAACAATGAAACATTTTATAGGATATTAGATGAATATACAATTAGACAAATACAGAAGCGTCATATACCTTCTGTATGTTTGAAAAGCGAAAAAATGTACAACTTAATTGTATAAAATATTCAATATTTTTAATTAGATATACCACGATTTAAATGCATATTTGTTTTAATCAATCAAAATGAAATTTTTAAAAATTAATAAACTTAAGATCGGCATCTATTACTTTTAAATAGTTTACTTTGCTAATAGGTAACAGAGAATAAATTTGAATGATAAATGTCTTAACATTTTGCAGTATAGCAACAGACGCGAAGACTCGAATGAGAAATGAAAAACTCATTTACAGAGAACAGCATTTAAAGTGAATAATGCAAGCCATATTTCGAAACTAATAGCCCTTTTAGGTTTAAAATAAATAAATAAATAAAATATTGGCCGAAACAAAAAGTAATAAAAGTAAGAAAAACAATAGCAGTAAATCCATTTTCTCGTCTTTAGGGCCATAAATTCCTCTTACTATTAGGGTAGTACATTAACTTTAATTATATGAGTTAAGGAGATATGTACAAAAAATTAACAATGTTCTCGTAAATAAATCTTTTTTTTTCTTTTGAGCAAGAAAGAAAGTAATACGGATGGTTGAAATGAGCTATAAGGGTAAAATAATATATCTATAAAAGATCAAAAGGATCCATTGTATATATGAATAAAGTGTATATAGAAGAATTTATTAAGCTAAACGAAAGTAAATAAATGAAACTTTTAGTTTTCATTTCAAAATGAATATGTGTAGGCTTCCATATAAGTAGGGCTGTGTGCTACTAATGTACAAATTTAAGACGTGTTAGTGTGATTAGTGTATTTGCAAGAATTCTAAATCTACTTTAAATTTTTTATTGCCCAAATATTTCGTGATTGTAGCAATTCAAACCTAAAGTAATTTAAATATAATCACCACAAAATCTATCAGCTATTTATGGAGAGAAATGAAAAATATTCTTCAATATATGACAGTGTTTAGCAATGTTACTCAATTACAATATCCGCATCTAAATTAACAGGAGAAATAATATTTAGCCCCTGGCATCTGTACATTTTAATATAAGTTTTGATTAACAACGACATTATTACTTATAGAAAAGACTCACGTTGTATGTACAGGGTAAGAAAAATTTCTTTCCTCATTACCTATATTTTGTAAACGGTAATGATTACAAGCACATACATGTTTTATTGATAACTACAGTAATAATCCTGTTTTTAGAACACAATTTTAGTGAATAAGTTTTAACATGTGCCTCTCGCGCTGCTCGGGCTGTGTCAAGTCATTTCCGTCTGAGCCGCCCAGACGGCATAGTAGTTAGGGGAGCCTAATTGCGAAACCATAGGGCCCGGGTTCGAATCCAAGAGAAGGCATGGATGTAAAATTGTCTGTCCATTCATGTACCTCCACAATAAAATGGCCACCACTTCTGGCATTAGTAGTGGCCAATGCTGTTATAGCAAGGTGTCCGCCATTGGAACATTTCAGTCTCGCCCTCCGTTCTTGAATATTTCTTCTGTTACAACTGACACAGCATCTGCTATACTGTCTTTAAAAGCATCAAAATTACAAACTGGTGTGACAAAAGCGCGTCCTTGGTATACCTTCTGTCTGATAGTGGACAAAGGTAGCAATCTCATCTCTTACAGTATGCCTGCCACTTCTTTCAATGCTGCTAGTTTCATTAAAATATTTCCATATCAGTTCCAGATAATCTGTGTTCTGAAGGGTAGCATTGGTACAAAATTCTAAGACGCCATTGATGGGAGAAGATTTACGTTCATGATGCTACAAAATTCATTAATTTTTTCTGCTATTGACGTCATTGACTAAGAATACCTTGGCGTTGTCTAGCGTGATAAAAACCACAAACATAGGATTGCAATGATATTGGCGTATTATATTCGATTATTTTTTTAAATCAGGAAATGTCTTTCTGTTCACTCTGTATATTAATATGTGCAACTAAATAATAATAGAAAAAATATGAATCATTCAGATGTTATATTACGCCTAAAGAGGCGTTTTATTCACGGTCTTTCAAAAGATTTGAAAAGTGATACAGGCATTCAAAGCCATTTGACGCAAAATACCGTTAGACGTAGTAACTTCTTTGCGTTGCTACGCTCTCAACATAATACCAGTAAGAAATGTAAAGAAACCTTGCGCATAAAACATCCGTGCTTGAAGATGTACGTGATGTTAATATTAATAGAACGCTTTGAAATCATTGAGTTTTTTAGTGTAAAATTCGTTAACGTTTTACAACATATGAAATAGACAATAAAACGAAATCCAGATTCAAAATTTGTGCTTCCATATGCCCATATTTGAACGGAGGACTACGTTACTCAAAATGTGATGTAACTAGGTACCATTGCTTTTTCACATGCGAGAAACATACACGCATTCATGCAGATTCCTCAGTATTTTATTTCTTTAAATATAATGCAGGGCTGTAATATTTGGTGACAAAAATTTGAAAAGTAATTCAATCTTTATAGTGAACCAACGCAAAATGCCAAATCGAAATTAATAGCTCTTCCGGGAAATTGACTCTTTCAGCTTTTCAGAAACAATAACTATATTTCATTTCAAAACTGACTAGAGCATGACTAGAGGAAATCTTGCCTTCTTTTCCACTTTCTAGCCTAACATAGGCACTTCATTATTTTTATGAAAACTATTTATGATTTTATCATAATCAGGTACTAAAAATACTTTAAATAATCGCTAACATACAACAGTTAGTGGCATGCAAGGTATAATGTCAGATGCGATTCGTCTTGTTTTGATAGAAGAGCTTCTAATATAAAACTCTTGAAATCGTAACAATACGGAAAGATGGAGGAAATTTACAAGCATTTGCTATTAAATTATGGAAACTCCTATTAATTAGAAACGGTTATCTCAACTTGAAATTATCATCAGTAAGCGAATCATTCTTTGAACAACATGGTTAAAAACTTAAAAGTCATTTGAAAAAAAAAATAAACAGGCATGAGTTTCTTTATCTTTGAACATTTCTAGATATTAATATCCTTCAATAAATTGATCCCTATGGCGATGAAGCTACAATTTTGAATAAAAACAAATAAATTATTAATGCAGTTCCTGAACATAAAGCCCGTACTTGGATTAAGGTCTTTTACATCAACTTAGATCATAATTAAACTAATTAATACACACCTTGTAACGCTCGCTGATAATTTTGCATTTAGAATTAATCACAGCAAAATGAAAGATAATTACGGGTCTGGACAGGAGATAAACTCTGAAGTGTGTAATTTCAAAAGGACGCTATTACATACAGTAAAACAAAATAAACAAAATATGAGTGTGAAAACATATCTTAAATACTTCACATAATGATTTTTATCCAAACCATGGTTATTAAAACCGCATACTTGTAAACGTAATAACAGAAAATTTTTTAAGGTCCTACAAGATTCAAAATGAAGTAAAACTCAATATAATACCGGTTTAATAGAAAACCTTTAGAGCGATATTGCTTGGCAAACTAAATTTTTGTCTTTCAAGGAAAGAGATCTTATATCTGCCTCTCTTGAAAAGCATAACGTTGTTTTATTATATACATTAATGTAAGGTTGACTTAATTATGACCTAATAATTTGCATTATATAGCAAAGAAAGTATCTACTGTATATGCAGCTCGTATAATTTGAATATCAGCCAGTGTTCCTCAGAATGCGCTCCAGGAAGACATCTCTCCTCTTATTCAAATAGACGTAGAGTGCTTTGCTTTAATAAATAAATCAGCTGCATCTGAATAGAAAGGTAAGTTAAAAGAATATAGGTATGTGTATCTGTATGAATATGGGTATGTATAAAGGAATATAGGTATGTATAAATAAAATATAGGTATGTATACTTTTCCAGCTTTAGCTCGCCATTCATCTCCTTCAAAATACTCAATTCATAAAGACCTCTTATGTATCTGTTTAAGTATATAATTACTGAAGCGTCGTTTCCAGCCTGTTTTGTTCTTTGCAAAGAGCATATTTGTATGAATATTAGTGTTTATTTAAGAACTGGACTATGCTGATATCTAGCGATTCATATCAACCAGATATGCTTAATGATTGTGATAATACTCTTTCATCACATTGCATGCTATGGAAACAAATTTTTAGCTTTATAATAAGAGTAAATTATCTGAGATGGCATGCGAAACGTTCGCTAAGAAACGTTAGAATTTAGTTTCTCTTATTTTTTGATTTGACACAGAAACATTTTTTAAATAAATGATTTTGAAATTAATCAAATTTGTGTTCTAAGCAATCAAGAAAACAAGAAGGAGACTAAATCCTTGGATCCACCTTATTCCACTTATGGGAGTTGCAGTTTGAAATTTCAAGTGCATAATTTATCTTTTACATGTTCTTTGCTGTTCCTCGCAGACATTAATATTCATCATTACTGAATGCTTGGAACATTAAAATATTATCTTAAAAGTGTTTTCCATCCTTGATAATCCATGAGGTTAGGGATTCTTCAGAACGATGTAGTTTTACTTTAGTTTAAATATCAGTCATAATTTAGTATAAATTATAAATTTTAGAAAGCGATTTATTGCACAAAGAAATTTTTCAAAATACTAAATTTTCTGAATCCTATTCCTCCTCCCTCCCAATAATTAATAAGACTTGTGATCGCTTGTTCCTCTCAGATTCAATTTCCGGTTATTAATCGTGCTAACTGCAAAATACCTCTAGGTTCTTCCATGTAAAGGTTTTCTAAATACAACGGAAATACATCTCATGAGGCAGATAATTCGGAAATAATTTTAGTAATCATTTGCCCATTTGCCTTCGGTATCACCGAAAAGAGAAAGAGAAATAAATTCGTATTTTTACAAGGAATTTTGAGAGAAAGAAATTACACTGTGTTAAAAAAAATGAATCTCTCCTGCCCAATGAAATTCATTAATTTGTATTTCAAAAAGGTAATTTGAAATTCTCAAAAAACTAGCTAACTTTTGTAAAAATATGGGAATAAAATTTTAATTATATTTTATATTCTCTAAATATGAAAAAACAATTTAAGGGCTAACGAATTGCTGTTATAAAAGTGCATTCAGTAACCACTGGAGATCAAAATTTGTATTAAAATATAAATTAGGGATTCTGATGAACTTCAGTTTCATTCAAGTATTTTTGAAGGAAATTATTTCATTTGCTTATCTCTTTGAATTTTCATAAAAGATAAAAACAGTTTTTATATTTTAAAGGACACTTTCTCATGCAATTTAAATTCCATAGGAAAAAGGGGATAGTTAGCGCAGTAGCTTTCAAAACTTATTTTCATATTTCTACTAAGTTATTTCTATTCATGAGATTTTTAGATATGCAATGGAATTTCCATTCTTTTTTTATAATCAGCATTAAAATGAATTGCATGTTTAAAGTACGAAGATCAGTTTATAAATAACATAATATTTGGAATTTGAAAAACTGCAATGAGAATAGGTATAATATAGTTTTTTCGAATTTTTCTTCAGTCGAAATAAAATATTTATCGACTGAAGAAATTCAAATATTTTAATATCAATAAATTGTTAATTTAAATAGATGGAAGGGAACAGAAAACTATTTCTAAATATTTGAAATAATATCCAGTTAAATTGAGATCTTTTCCCCTACCATTATTTCGAAAAAATTTAAAAGAATACTTTGGGATTAACGGATTTAAAGAAATGAAATCTCTTTTTGCAAGTACTATTTTCTCTCTATTCTTAACTAGATACCTATCATTAGTGTTATAGCTTATAATATTTTGTTGACTAATAGAGCTTTTTCTGCTGTTAACACTCATTTTCTGTTTGACTGATTTTTTTCCTTTTCTCGCATTTTATTTTAGTTTATATACATTTGTGCTGCTCATGTCAAAGCATGCAATTACTGTTCTAGTAACCTGACAATCACGCGATCCATAATGCCGGAATGCAGTACCTCAGCCATGATTTCTCATTAGGCAATTCTTCACGACATGTTTCTGCATACCTCAGCTGACATTCTATCAAGTGAGAACACATTAGGAACAGAAGTTGGCGTAAATTGATTCTAACAAATGTGAAGTAGGTATTGTGCAACACAGTATTCATGTCAAACAAGATGCTATTGAAGTATTAAATGCATGTTTTTGAAATGCATTTCTATTTTTTAATATTTAACGTATTAATAACTTTAACATAAATTTTAAACACACTCCCTTCCATTTCGCTCCATCGATAAGACGAATTAATAGATCGTCCATTTGCATATTACGTATTTAGACATACAACTGTTCTAAATATTATCTTAATGTTCTTTAAAAACCAAGTGTAACTAAAGTAGTCCAGACATAATGAGCCTAGCAACAAAAAAACCGCAGTTCTAACATTAAGGTTCAATATTCAATGTGATCCCAAAGTAATGATTTTAGATTACTTATTATCTGTCAAATTAATGAACGATTAATTTTTAGCAGGCTACATGAACAAGAAAACGTAACTTAATTCTTCGTTTGTCATTAATTATACCTTGTTAGTTAAATTCCAGTGAGTTGAATGTTTATATTAGTAAATCGTTCAGTATTTTCTGGAACATACACTGGTGTGCAAAAACTAAGGACGAAGTCGAAAAATTAGCATATCAGCTGAACGAAGAGGCAGAGCGGACAGAAAGACCAATCAGGAGATTAAGTAAGGTGATGTACGGTAGCACATGCGCAGATATGCAGGTAGACGTAATGGGGGAGTGTCTGAGTAGTATAAAGTATGTTGTCGGTGTAAGATTAGTATTTCTGGCAAAGAGATTGCACGCCGTATAGCAGTAAAATCACACCGAGTTGCTGCCTCAGCGAGAAATGGCGAATAATCAATCTGTTAGACGACATCTGGATGCCTTTACCCGAGGTCGAATCAATGGGAAGTTGGAGGAAGGCCGCAGTGTGACAAGTGTGGCTGCAGAGTTCGGAATTCCTCACAGCATCGTTTCACGACTTTGGAGACAATTTCAAACTACAGGAACAGCTGTCCGGGGATTTAGTAGTGGTCGTCCACGAGGAACCACAACCGCAGATGACCGGTATATTGCCTTACAGGCCAGAAGAAACAGGAGGCAGACAGCGGGAGAAATCACTAGACACACGACACAGGCGACTGGACGACCGATATCGCGTTTTACCGTGACCAGAAGACTGCACGGTGGTGGTCTGTTTGCACGACGCCCTGTACGGTGTGTACCTCTAACGCCTGCCCATCGGAGAAGGCGTTCTCTGTGGTGCCGGGAACACCGGAATTGGAGAGACAATGAATGGGGACGAGTACTCTTTACAGATGAGAGCAGATTTAGTCTGAGTTGCGATTCTAGACACATACACATCTGGACAGAGCGGGGAACACGCAATAACCCCTTCAACATCATCAAAAGGGACTGTTTTGGAGGTCGCGGAGTTCTCGTTCGAGCAGACATAATGCTTGGTAGCCGGACCGACCTTCATATCTCCCAAGGAGGTTCTTCACCTGGGACTGCTATTGTAACGAGGTTCTTCTTCCTTACATGCGTCTTTTCACAAGGGCTATGGGTCCTCAGTTCCTCTTCATGGACGACAACGCTCCACCTCATCGCACAGTTACTGTCGAAGAGCTGTTGGAGAGTGAAGATATTGAACACATGGATTGGTCGGCAAGGTCTCTGGATCTAAATCCCGTCAAGCATGTACGGAACTTACTAGGGAGACCCGTGGCAGCACGTAACTTATCGCCAGTAACGATTCCGAAACTGCGATTGGTGCTACAAGTGGAACGAGCAGCAGTGTCTCAACAGCTCATTAACAACCACATATCCAGCATGCACAAATGATGTGAAACCTGCCTAGCAGTCAGGGGAGATCATATCCCCTATTAAAGACCGGATGTTTCTTACTGGACATCCATCACAGGGATGTTTCGGCTTTCAGTTGCATTGCGCTCCATGCTACTTTTTCAATAAAGCTTCTTTCCTTGATATTTTCGTAGTCTGTTATTTTTCGAATAGATATTTTAGCGTCATTTTTATTCCTCAAAATATTATTCATAATCATGGTAACGATTACTGAGGGAAAAGCTGACTTCTCTAATTTGCTAAAATCTTTGAATTCCTTCTGTGCGGTATTGATGACACACATTTAGAGCTTAAATGTGAGGATCGCTACTGCATCGAAGTGCCTATTTTAAAGTAAGAAATTAAAGAGTATATTTAAAAGTAAGGAACTATTTTAAAATTTTAATATTTTAAAGTAACAGACTATTGCTGGTCGTTGTCTACGCCAGACTACTGGCAATAGGTAACAGGAAAAAGTTTAAATTGTTTCACTTAACAATTTTTACACTCTGTATTCTCGGTATTAAAATTAATTTCTCTAAACTGAAATAATCTTCATTTCTTACAAAAATTTGCTTATAAGTAGTATAGGCTACGCCTTCTAATGGCGAAGGCATTGCCGCTATTGTGTGTTTTTCTTGTAATTCTGTGGTATTTATTTTTAAGTTTTCTAACCAAATGTTAATATAATTTAATTCTCTGTTTTCTTTCTCGTTTCGCCACGAGATCCGTTTACTCCAGAATTTAAGTATTTTTTGACTGGAAAGCAGTTTACTGTAAAGCGTTGAATTTTACGAATAGGAGTCTAAAGTGTTTTCGTGATTTTGCTGCCCTGCGCATCGAAGAACGGCCTTTGGCGACGCTAAAGCTATTCTTACTTGGAATATGTTAAACCATAGATGCTGCAAATCGTCTACATGGACCCTCAGGAATTGACCTCGACCTACAACAGGTCCATGTTAACGAAAGAAAAAATTGTGGATGCATGAGATGTAAAAACGGGACTTCTGTTGGATCCTATCAAAGTTCATCACCAGATTTGAGACACTCCGAAAATGCATCCAGTACAGATTTCACTTATGCAGTTACATAATGTAACACTTACTTATATAATAGGCATATAAATTAATTAATAATATATTAATTAATTTGTCCATTTGCTTCCAGTATCATCTAAAAGAGAGAGAAAAATAAATTCATATTATTTGCTAAAGAATTTTGTCAGAAACAAAGTGGATTATATTAAAAAAAGAGAATTAATCTTTGCCATCTAATGAAATTCATTAATTTGTAATTAAGAAACGTAATCTGAAGTATTTCTTAAATTTGTGCAAGTAGGTGCTTGTTTACTTTACGGCCATAGTAACTGTAAATTGTAGAAACGGGCACATTTGATACCAAAGTTTTTACACCAGGAAAAACTTTTGAATGGTTGTGTCTCATTATATTTAAATTGCTTAATTTGGGTCAACAGATAACTGCTGCTAAGCATGCCCGAATCTAAAAAAAATGTAGGCAGTTATAGTGTTGATTATTTGAAGTTCGGCTTCGTTTCATGACTGTGGGAGAAGCATTTGTCCATGTGCCTTTTATGGAACAAAATTTTAAGCAATGATTCTATGAAATCTTTCAAGTTGGAAGATCATTTCAGAAGGTGCCCCCTGATAAACCAAGTAAAGAATTCATAACTTTCAAACACTGAAAGAAAAATATCAGAAGAGACAAACGGCGGACAATATTTTTGCTTCGATGTCAGAAAGAATGATTATGATTTGCAAGTGTGTTATAGTATCTCACTACTTATCGCAAAATCAAAAAAGCCTCATACTATCTACGTTCAACAATTAAATGTCCTTCACACATATCTTAAAGCCAGGTTTGAGGGCATTTTGAGTAATGCAATACCGCAGTGGATTATCACTGCATACCGTGACACTATGGAATCTAATATCATATTATAAAAGAACAGATTTGAATAAGCGCTAACGAAGAAATTTAGGTGCAGTTTAAAAGGGTAACAGCAATTCTGGTTTCCGAGAGCCATACCTATTACTTATTCTGCATTATAGACTTCTTGCAGAGATATAAAAATGAAAATTAACGGGTTGGACATAACTGGTGAAGAGATTTACGTTTAAGCCTGACTAAGTGAAACCAAATATAAAACTTTGCTGTTACGTTGAGTCTAATTAATTTAAGACCAAATATTAAAAATTTGCTGTTAAAGGATCAGGTTCATCTCTCCTAATAAAAGCACTGAATTTTTATGTACCTATTTTATATAAGAATACTACCAGATTTGCATTTTGCGCCTGTTTGGTTAATAAAGTTTAATAAAGACCTAAAACTTCAGTTTTTTTTTTCTTTTTTTTTAAATTTTTCACTCTACAGTAAGCTCTATAGTAAGCTCCTCTCTGCCAGCTGTCAGAAACACGTTTGAAGTTGCTAGAATTTAAAAATTCAGTATTAAGGTAGTGTTTTAAAAAACACTCAGCTAGTGTAAAATTTTAGACATCTGTCACTGTCAGGTTCACCCTGTCAGGTAAATTTCGCATTTGTCACATAACATTTCCATACATTTGTCTAACTGAATGTTTTGGAATGCCTTGGGTGACAGAAAAACCGGCGAGTGGTATAAGTAATAAAAATTTTCGGGAATCTTTCCGTTAGACGGAGGCTAGATCGAAATCTTGTAGTCTTTATATAGGTTAGATATAATTTGTTGAGTTTATTGCTGTGGCGAAAGGAAGTTTTTGCGTCGAAACAAAATTCAGGTTGGCTGATATACTGAGGTTTGCATATTTTAATTACTCACTAGTGGTCTGAGAGAATAAACATAAACATGTTTTAATTCTGCTGTCAATCTGTTTGATATGCACTGCTTCTGGTGGATATAATTCACTATATAGATCACACCTAACACCTTGTACTGAAATTGAGTTTATAATAGCTAAGTAGTGTAACCCAGACAGGTGTTACAATTAGACTGAATTCGTAGCTTCTTCGTGATATTCTTAAAAATTCGATTTTTTCATTAGAAAGACATTCAGTATAAATGTGACGCAGGTAGTCTTATAATATGCTTACCCCTCCCCGCTATAACAACGGAATTTGGAATAATAAATTTACTTCTCTTATGGATAGTTGATCGTCATTTCCTCCGAGATTTAAAATGACTATAAAAATACAATAAAAGCGTATACTACGTTGTATAGAAAGCACGTTTGTACTTATAACAAGCACAATTTACAAATTTAGCCACTAGGTAGCAAGAAATTCCAGAAGTCACGGTGAACTATCTTACATTATATTATAAATTTACTTTATATCACATTTAGACTTAAATGGTATATTCACCATATTCCTAAATGATAAAATACTCAAATATATCTGCTAGTTTTGATGGATAAAGGATAAATGTGAAATATACTTTTCAAAACATATTCGGTTTTTCTTAAAAGTAGATAATGGCTTATTTTTTGACTGTGTATTCATTATTTTTTTGCTATTTTATGCAGACAAATGCACAACTAAATGTGCATAAATGCGTCAGGAAACAATATCAGAGTAGTTTTGAGTTAGTCTGAAGCAAAATTTAATTTGAATCACTTTTTAGGACAGAAAGTGGCATCACATTCAACTGAATATCGATTATATTTAATTTTAATTTGTATTGCTATAGTAGGATCATAAAGGATAATTACCATACAGTTTCTAAAGACGTCTTGTAATCGTGTATTACCTAAAACTACTTCAGCGGAAGTTACAGCCGCTTATGAATTATGTGATAGTACTTCTAACGAACTTATAAAAAATAAAATCATTTCGATTATCTTCATGAACTCGGGAATCAGAAATGAGATTTAAATCTAGTCTGACAGTGCGTTAATAATGAAAATTTTCTTTATTTACGAAGGACATAAAGAATTAATAAAAGTAAATTGTATCCATTAGAAGTTAACTGATAAGAACAGAATATATTTCACTCTCGGATGCGCTATTGATCTATTGATAATAATAGAAATTCATTATGTATTTAAAATTCTGTACCTTTTCTGAGCACATTTATGGCTGAGGAAGCATCGACAAAATAGTTTTCTGTAGTAGGGATAGTTAAAATCCTTAATAAAAGTTTAGCAAGATTTTGCATCTGATTTGTGGTTGATATTCTTTGTGATTCATTTGTATTTGCTTAGTTAACATAAAGATACAATGTAAGCATGAAATATGATTATCAAATTCTGGTGTTTATCAAAACCAACGCAGTATTACCATTGCTTTCCCGTCAATGGAGAGGATAATTATCAATTATTTGTTCTCTTAATATTAAAAAAAATAAATATGAATGCGAATTCAACATCTGATTGGGTTAACTGTCTTAAGAATTAATATTAAGACTCAAAACGGAAGCAAGAAATCAAATGGATTTTTTATTGTTTTTTAACTAAAACACGAATTATTATTCTTTTGATAGAGCTTTCTTGATAAGGATTATTTTGTTTAAGTAAACCGTTTTTGCAAAACTTAGGATAAGTAGTTTCAATAAGATGTTTGAATTATCTGTCAGGTTTCCTTACTATTCATATTCGCAATTGCCATAAAGATTAATAAAATGATTTACTTTATACAAAATTAGTTTTATGTCTATATATGATGTTCTAAAAATAATCGTATTATCTTTACTACATTGTGACTATAAAAAGCCATGATTCTTCCATTTAAAAATTATCAAAAATCAGTTTAAGAGATCTTAACCTGCTGTTAATTATTTACAGCAAATGTTGCGTTTACGTAGACGCGTGCTTTTAAAATTAGTTATCTCTTTTAAAAGAGATATTATTTAATGTTTTTTTCTAGAACACAGAGTATTCATAATTTGTTCACTTGGAGTATAATTTGAAAGTTGTTTCTGTACGATATTAGGAGCTAATAAAAATGGTGACCTTTAAAAGATTTTATAAATTTTCTGCTGCTTTTTACAAATTGCTTTAGATCTTTGCAGGTTTTTCAAAGCATCACTCTTTAAAATATCCATATTATTTTTCCTCCTTTCTACTGTGGCATTTTCTTGAAAATATGCAGGAATATTGAGGTTAAAATGGCTTTTACTTCAATAACATATTATGAATTGAATAAATGTAAAAGATTTTGGTTTCTAAATGAGGAAAAGCAAAACCTAATAAACAGAGACAAAAGTCATATAAATAAATGAAAACGTAAAATTGTTAATGGGAGTAACGACGCTATATATAAGATTTGGATTCAACAAAATCTGCACTTTACTTAAAACTGAGATAGAAAAATAACTGGTCCTTAGTGTCTTCGCTGTTTTCATTTATTTTATTCCCAACCTTGAGTTTCCCGTAATTGTCATATATTTATGAATATTTATGAAAATTTCGGACTTCAGAAATATCTTACATTTGTAATTAGCATGCTGCATGTTATGGATAATCAAACGCAAGAAAAAATACTTATCTACTTTTCTTAAAATATCAACGAATTTACAAACACTCTAGAATAATTATAATTTTAGGATAATGATACTTTATTTACATTTTAGATATAAGTTTACATTAAAAACCTAATACTGTTTTTATCACTTATAACAATGCAATATTTTAAGTGCGCTAATTTTCAAATCAATGCATCTGCATATGCAAAATAAATGTTGTTTTAGTTATTCACTCTTTTATTTCAACCTATTTTAATATTTTATAAGCCCGCTATTCTTCAATTTTAATATTCTTAGATTTTTTTCCTGAATAAATTGCCTCATAACTCTTACATTTACTCAAACATTCCTGCATACTTTTCCAGCATTTTTGTAAATATTAGTTTGGAGACATATCATAAAGCCTGTGTGTTTATCCGAATATAAATATTTCTGCGAAAACAACTTCGTGTATTGAGGAAAGAATGTTTAATGGCTCGGAAATAAGAGACATTTCTGTTATTATGCTTAAAATATCCTTTAGGGCTTTTAATGTATGACTGCTTTCAATAAAAGTTGTTTCTCCGCAGTTTCTTCTTTTTCATTCATCTCGAACCGTTCTCCACATATTTGTAATCTCTATGAATGAAATTGCCTGTAGGAAACTCTGTGCACTCTTATGCTCGGGTTCCCCATCGAGAAAGCTAACTTTTAAAATAACATTATCAATTCATTTCAATACAAAAATCTAGATTCCTATTTATAGTATTTACGTATCGTCTTGTCATTGTGGAGGTGCCATTTCGTTACGTTTAATGTAAGGAAACAAGGCTTAATTACTTAATTCAAATATCTGTCATTTAGGACTATACACTGTCATAAAAATTAAGAGTTAAGGAGAAAAAATGTGCTCACTAAGTTAATGTATAAGGTATTTCGCGCTTTCTTGACATGCCTTTGTGGTTTGCTTCTTAAATGGTTTCGGTCAGCACGCTCGACGCGTATTCGAGAACTCCGTGGTTGGTTAGGTTACGTTATTCAATTATGGCAAAGCACACGAGGGCTATCTGCCTAAAGGGAGGGATGCCTTCGTGGAGGACTTTCTAAGGAAAACTGGCTCGTATACACGTTACACATGGGGAAAACCACGAAAACGCCCATGCAGCCAGCCCGTTCGCGGGATTCGAACCTCGGACCGAACTACCAGCGTTCAGCGTCTTTACCGCTCGGCCGCTGGTGGGCCCGTGGTTGGAGTCGGAGTGAGGGCATTGTTTATTTTTCACATTTCCTGCTTCCAAATAACCTAATGACTATACAAATGTTGCAACCAAAGTTATAATTATGCTAAAAGCTATAATATTTTATGTTAATTAAAATATTTGAACAAAAAACTGACCTTGCGCGCCGGAAAGATGCAAATTCGGTGAAATTCGGTGATACCAACTGACGCATTTTGGAATTCTGGTCTGTATTATAAAGTGGATGTGGTTTTTGAGAGTGATCAGTATTCAGTAATTATGGTTCAAACGCATCATTTAAGTGAAAGTCAAAAGTGACGAATAATTGATAGAATCGACGGAAACAGAAATGGAATAGAAATGAACACAGAAATGGAGGTCGCCCACGATTTGAATATTCCTCAAAGTGTCATATCAAGAGTTTGGAGACGCTTTTTAAGCACTGGATCAGTTGATAGTCAACATGGACAAGGGCGACCACGAGCAACAAATGCATCAGAAGACACATTTCTGTCGCTGTCGGCTCGAAGGAACCGCGAAGCGACCGCAAGAGATTTGGTTTTAGAACTTCAGGCTGTCACAAGACCTCGAATTAGCCATTCTACTGCCGTTCAAAGACTTAATGAGATTGGACTGTATGCGAGAAATTGCTGATTTGTGTCCCACTCACTCCAGCTTTCAGAGGGGCCTATTTAAACTGGTGCCAACATCATGTCCTATGGAGCCAAGATGACTGGTTCCGAGAAGAGTTTACTGACGAATCCAGATGTAGACCGAACAGTGATTCTAGACGTGCTTTGATCCGGAGAGAGGAAGGAATACGCAACTTGTCTTGTATTGTTGGTGAAATAGCCCGTTTCCGCGACCGAGCTTAAATGGTTTGAGGAGTAATCATGATAAATAGCCGCATTGAGTTAAGAGGTTCTGTAACCACTCGAAGCTATGTGAAGGAAGAACCTCAAGTTAGACTGCTTGGGGTGCTGTTGGTCCAGAGATTTTGCTAATGGATGGCAGTGCTCGGCCTTATCCAGCATAAGTTTCGTCAGAATATTTGAAAACAGAAGACGTAACTTGAATGGAGTGGCCACCTTGCTCACCCGACGTGAAGCCGATTAAGCATATGTGGAATGCCTAAGGGCCTCGAATTTGAGTGTTCCGTCCCTGGACCCTCCAGGAGCTGAAATTGCACTTTTAGAAGAATGGCGTGGAATTCTAGAAGATTGGATCATATTCATACATAAAACGTTTTCCTACAAGAGGTGACTTAATATTTTCATAATTTTCCAATTTCCAAAGTTTGGTTTAAATTCCAATACTTTGCGAGTAATCAAATGCCAGTGCAGTTTATGTTTGTTATCTCGCGCCATTTCGAGCACAAGGCTGGCTCGTTTTTCCTTGAAATACTCACAACAGCAGAGAAATAATCTTCACACCTTTATTTGTTTTATCCACGCATTTATTATACATCACTGCACATAACACAAATAAAACAAATACCACTATTATACATTAAGATATATACATAAGGCGCGCAAAACATGTTTTAGTTATATCTCTGGCATGGCTTGCTTACCGATCCCCCCGCTATTCGCAAGTCCTCATTTTTACTCTACCACTCTCCCCCGACCGGTTTCCGGGGTTGTAAGTTACTTCCCTTATCGGCCTCCCACCCCTCGCGGATAATAAGTTCTCGAAACGTTTTTTTTTTAGGGAAATATTTTCATACCTCCCCTCTGGTTTACAAATACTTCCGACTGTTAGTCGAAAAATTTAAAACCATATTTACTTTTAAATCTACAAGGAAATCTCTCTTTACCTGGACACAGCACAAACAATGTAAAACTAGAGAGCAAAAAGAAGGGTCATGTTGAGAGTCATAAACAATAACAAAAAAAATACAAAACACTGCACATGTCCAAATTTCTATAGTAATACAAACAAAAGAATTTCAATACCAATACAATTTTTGATACTTCCGCATGAATCTTTTCTAGTTGTTATGTCGTGAGCAAATCATTCTTACTTTTCACACCTAACTGCAACTGGCTCCGACATAGCAATGAGTACTCAACATGTACAAATTTAAATACCATTCCAGAATTTTGAGTGTAGTTTTATATAATTCCAATCACATTTATATTTGCAAATTTAATATAACCAGAATAGCATAAAATTTCACTTATCTGAACAACGAGAATAAGTCCAGCGTTACTTTTACTAAACTTGAGACAACTTTAGTCATTTTAATATCGCAAAACCTAAACATAGGTGTCCTCATCTTCTAACACGCAGCTAATTTAATAAATATCACTAATATCTGCAGCGGATTCCATTTCATTCACACCCAAAACTCAGTTTCGTAACGCAATTGTCTCGTTTCCCGAATTTTCCGGCTTCCAAAAAAATCTCGAATATATGCGCTGCTGCCAATCCAGCAATGCATAAATTTTCTGCTACAGTTGTTTCCAGACTTATTCTCAATGTATGTGACAGGCACAAACAAAATAACAAACAAAAACATATATTATGATAATGAATATTTGCGTTTCTTTTTTCAATTTTCATTCTCTTTATTGATCACTTATACATTCGTGAGGGATCCTAGATAAAGCGTCTACATCTGAGTTTTTAGCTCCTTGTTTATGCATTACCTTCACCTTAAATCTAGAGAGCACTAATGACCATCATTGTAATCTAGCATTACGGCGTATCTCTTCGGTCAAATACTTTAAAGAGAGAGTTATGGTCGGCATGCAACGCAGTTTTTTCCCATAGGTTCATGTTGAGAATTTGTTTAAAGCCCAAATAATAGCCTACGCTTCTCCTTTTATAGTACTCCATTTGGACTGAGCACTAGTTAATATTTGACAAACGTTATAGGTCTGGCTTTTCCATACCCATCTCATTGCAGTAAACACGCTAAGAATGACGCCGCACACAATGCATCTTTTAATTTTTGGAATGCCTTCCCAGCTGCAGCCGCCACAAGGTATATCATTAGGTATAGACTTTCCTGCAAGATCAGTTAACGGTCTAGCTGATTTTGCATATTCTGTACGATACTCTCTATAGTAATTGTATAACTCTAACACTGATCTTAATGCCTTTTTGGTTCCAGATGACTTCAAAATTTTAATGACATGCAATTTCTCCGGATCCGGGCAGCGTCTGCCCGAGTCTACTATATGACATAAATACTTTACTTCCGACTTAGCAAAAAAGCATTTCTCTAAATTAGCCGTAAGGTTTAACGTCTGTAAAGTACTCAGTACAGCTTTTAAATGTTTGAGGTGTTCTACCCACGTTGATGAATAAACAATTATGTGATCCATGAAACTTTCAGCATATTCACTATGTGGTCTAAGAGCCTAATTCATAGCTCTTTGAAAGCTTGCGGCAGCACCTAACGAAACAAACGGCAACACTTTCCATTGATATTGACCCTTCGGAGAAACAAAACTCGTAAGATGTCTACTTTCCTTCTCCATAGGGATTTCCCAATACCCCTTAAGACTATCTAGCGGAGGCAAATAATGTGCTGCCCCTGCCTTATACCGAAGCTCTTCTGCATTTGGTATAGGAAATGGGATTATCTGACTTTTTGTGTTAAGCCCCCTGTAATCACAACACAAACGTACACTTCCGTCTTTTTTCCCTACGCACACAATAGGGTTAGCTATCTCTGCTGTAGAAGGTTCAAATAAACCCCTTTCTAAGAAATCAGCAATTTGTTTTTGCACCTTTGGTTTCAAAGCTTCAGGTACCTTATAAGTATGAGGTTGCTTTCTTTCAACTTCTCACTTAGAACTTAGTTTCCGCATCAAGTCTGGCAGCTATCGCAGGTCATAACAGTCGGAGTCCCTTGGTATACCGAACTCAAAAACAGCTTCTGGCAATGCCTATCACACAAAGGCCAATTTTAAAGTGGGTTCCCGCTCATACAGGAATTCAAGACAACGAATTGGCTGACCTTCTGGCCAAGCAGGCAGTCAATTCTACAGATTTACTAGAACGACCAACAAAACTTCCCTGTTCTCACATAAAACGAACAACTTTGACAAGTTTGCTACAAAACTGGCAAAATAGATGGATAAAGGCAAAGGTAGGACGAAGTACATATCGCTTACTGCCAAAAGTTAACATAGAAATAAAGAACTCTCGTGCTAGCCTAACACAATTCTTTACAGGTCACGGACCATTCCCAGTTTACTTCAACAAATTCAGACTTAAGGAAACTCCTTTCTGCGAATGCGCAGATGGAGGCGACAGGGACCATGATTACTTTCATTGTGTACATACAAGAACCTGGCACTTAAAGAAACCATCGGAGTGTACCAAGGCAATGTGGACGACTAACACAGTAAAAAAAACGAATCCCTTGGTGAAATGGAGAAAATCTCAGACATTGCGTAGGAGAACCAACCGTGAATAGTATTATGTTTGAAATGTTCAGGTTTTAAAGCTGATAATCAGAATAATGCTTAATGCCTGCAGTTGCCAACTATAGAAACTGATATTAGTATGCGATACTTTACTTTGTTACTTTGAAGTTTTCTCCCGGTATATAGCTCCGTTTAGTTCATGTCCATGGTCAGAAGCCATCATAGCGGTGCACTCACTTACTCACCCTTGTTTGTTTTATCCACACATTTATTATACTTCACAGCGCACAACACAAATAAAACAAATAAAACTGTTATACATTAAGATATATAATGAGACGCGCAAATCATGTTTTAGTTATAACTCTCACACGGCATGCTTGCCGATCCACCCGCAATTCCCAAGTCCTAGGTTTTACTCTGCCAGTCTCCTCCGATCGAGTTCCGCGGTCGTACGTCTCTTCCCTTATCGGTCTCTCACCCCTCGAAACGTCTTTCATTAAGGAGACCTTCACAATGTTTTTGCATAAATTTCTATTAACGATTCATTAAGTGTCATTGAGGTTTTATTTCTGCCATTATCCTTTGATTTTGATGACTAGTCTAAATTTTGAAATGCCATTTTTAGGACAGAACTTTAAAATAATGAAAGGACTTTAGTTGAAGCTATTGTATGAATAGCTTCTGTTTCATTATAAAAGCAGATAAATAAAGTATTTTATAGACATTCCTTGCAAAAATTAACTTAACGAGTAGGTGACAATTTTATATATTAATAAATTAGTAATCTAACAAATTATAAATTAATATAGTTTAATCATTAGTAATAATTAATATAATTGTATTGTCATCCTAGCAGACTCAGAGTGAATTATCTCTATGTCTGAAAAAACCTGAAAAGCCTTAAGAAGGTAAACTGCACTTCTTGTGCATACAAATCAGCCACTAACGCGAAGTTGGCTCAAACCTCTGACCGGCTTAGCAATTTAAATGACGGTGGCAAAAACGCAAAGGCAAATAATGTATTTTGAAAGCTATCAGAAAGTCAGAACGTGGTTCGGCTTATATACTCTTAACCTCATTTGCATTCTGGTACGGAAAGTGACAGGAAGATTGACAGTAAAGATTTAAATCGTAATAATTGATTGGAGTAACATAATGTAAATAAAATTTATAATTTTTAACTTATAAGTCCTTTTTATACTGACAGAGTGCAAGTTAATTTCAGAAAAAGCTGCAGAAACACCTACAGCATGTTTTATAAAATACTTTAGCGTTAGTCTAACTTCAGTCGCGAAAAATTACATGCCGCAGTATAATGAATTTTCTTCGAACAGAATTTTAAGGCTGTTTTCTGTGATATGTGTGAGCTTGAAGTTGCCAGGATTTGTTGAATAGTGCGCGTGAGTTCGGTTGCAGTTCACTTAAATAAAGATTACATTTTATTATGAAAACTCAGTGCATTTTTATTTAGTTATGTGAAAAAAAAACGAAGATTGTGTATTATTTGAAACAAAAGGCTTTTCATACATCAGTTTATATGTTCTTAATGACATTAATAAAGTAAGAGCTAACTTCTGTTCTAGTTATATTAATCTAAATAAAAATAAAGATAACTGGGTAAAATTTAAGTAATCATGAAAGATGGTAAAATATATGCATATACAGAAGTTGATTTAATCATATAAAGCTAAACAAATCTTTCGAAGCGGCATAGAAGCACACAACCGGCCAAGCCGTAAAGTCGCTAAACACTGGTAGTTCCAACCTGGGCTCTATTACAGGCGAACTTGCTGATCTGAGTGACGTTTTCTTGTTTTCCTCCATGTTTAACGTCTATACGAGCCAGTTTTCCTTAGATAATTATCCACGAAAGCTTTCCTTTTATTAGGTAGATAGCCCGTGCATGCTTTGACTTAATTAAATGAACCAAACCAAATGAAGCAACACAGATCATTAACTTACTAAATTAAGCGTTATGCAGCTTATTATATTTTAAATCTCACTAAAGCAAAGACATATTGTATTCTTCTGAAGATTATGATTACCCACGGTTCCAGATGATTTTCATATCTGGAGAGGCGGTAGTTTTAGAGAATAACTTTTCAAAATCGATAATATTTATTTATGGTCTAATAAATACTCTTCATTTTCAGATATGGAGGTCTACGGGATATGGTCTCCATAGGAGTTCTCAGTGCAATTCGTCTTTTTAGAGGTTATTTCTCTAAGATAAAAAATATACTTCAGTTTGATTTTTTTCCTCATTCAAAAATTATTTTCTTTCCATCGTCATTTATGTTATCTCGGTTATAATACTGCAGAATCTTTCGAAAATCTTTGTAATCTAGTCCGGTGGAAATGGTAACGAATTCGATACTTTGTTAAAACTTCTGACAAGAAGTTTTAACGACCTTCCAAAAACGTACTGCTTCATTTCCAAACTTGTCAGATACTTATTGCGTTCGATAAACTGTTAGTAGTTAACTTAGTTTCATGAGAATGATTTTATTTTTATATTTCTTAACACTTTTTTTTAAAGTTGGAAATAAACATAGATAAAATAAATATGGATAGAAAAATCCTACAAAATTATATTTCTTAATCCAATAGTATTAATAAGTACCAATATTTTCACCTCTGAAAAGCATTAAATTAGAAATGACTAAGTGCATAAGATCGCTGAACATTCGTCTCAGATTCAGTTCTGTGGTTAACTGACCTCGAAGCTACATGTTGATTTGGAGAATGTCTGGCTGGATGATGTAAACACTACTCAATTCCCTTAGAAAATTGTCCCTGAAAGCGTACATGCTGATTTCATATTCTTAAGTAAACTGCAATTATAAAAATCCAGTACAGAAAAGCTGAAGGAAATTCTTATAAATCTGACATTGTGAATTTTTTTCAGCTTTGTATTGAAAGTAATGTTAATAGAGGATGAATTTAGCTTAGTCTGAAAATTCGAATGTAGGTCTTTCCTCCGATCTATTAATGACGTATGACTGTTTGCTTTCAGTATATAAATCTAAAGTTTATTAAAAAACACTAGGAAGGTGGTATCAGAATGTTGCGTACTATTTTCTTTTTTCCCTAAGTGCAAGAAAAAAACTTAAAAGTCTTACGTGATTTTGTTTGCGACGCATATATAAAGTTCGCAAATGTCCAAGCCTCACTCTGTTCAATGACGGCCCATCAAAATTTACTTTTACGCAAACGTACGGAAAGAATATAAATTGAAATTTAAAATTTTATATAACCTGAAAAATGAACGCCTTGATTTATTGACGCTTTCCTAAATGACACATTAAAATGAGAGTCGAACAATTGGCAAATGTTTAAAATCACGAAACTCTGATGAAAGTTATCATATTCCAAACCTTTTATTGTGATAGCTACATTTAGTTTTAAGTTTCAACTTGTGTTCAAAGTAAAAACGATTTTAAAAATTCTTTACGAAAGTATCCATCAACACAGTCTGATAATTTTACTTTAATTTGAAGTTAAAATTCCAATCAAATATAATCTAATACATCGTAATTAAACTACAGTCTTCTGTTATTTAGATTGGTTAAACAAAATTGCTCATGTTTTTGTCTTCGATTCAATACTTTAATCCTGCAATTTTGATCTATTTTAACACAGATATTTAGCAGTAACAAAGCGATGAGCACAGATTTCACAATCTCTACTCAAATCGGAGATAGAGGAAATACTCAGTAGGTTTTGATACGTATTAATTCACTTTTATATTATTATATTCCACGCAATTAATTCCACTTTCATTCGCTTTCACCAAGTTATAAATTAGTTAATACATATTAAGAAGGGAGCTCCTGAATTAAAAGACTTTTTCACAGAAACCAATTGTCGTCTTTGTGTGATTTTCCTCCAGCTTAGTTGAATTGGTTTTAGTCTTTGCTAGCCGCTATTATTCACGTGAGTCGAGAGCCTGAAACAAAACTTAACGATGAACATTGTTTTGCAAATCTCACATTCAGGCTGTCATCTTGAAATTTCTTCAAGCGGAGGTAAAACTGGATATATCTGCAAATGCATCTGGTTTCTCAGTAGGAGCTGTGCTAATAAAAAACAGAAAGCCTGTTTTAAGTTACCCCCTGAATCAGACAACTTATACAGCTATCAAGAGGTAAGTCACAGGAGTCATGCTACGTGTTCAGAAATCAAAAGAGTTGTTCGGCAAAGATCCAGTAACAGAATACGTGGACTATGCTGCTACCACGCACCTGTATTCGGTTATAAGGTATTTCTCCCACCTTCTTCTCATGCCTTCGTGGTGTAGTGGTCAGCACACTCGACGCGTAACCGAGAGGTCAGGGTTCGATTTCCAGCGAAGGCGTTGCTCATTCTTCCTATCTTCTACTACAAAATATTCTGATGACTCTGCAGGGGCGCCCGAACTAAAAAGGTGGTGGATGATGATTCTCCACCAACAGGATTTGGCAACTGGTCAGCCCGCTCGACGTGTAACCGAGAAGTCCGTGGTTCGATTCCCGGCGAAGGTGTTGCTCATTTTTCACCTCTCGCTTTAAAAAAAACTTAATGTCTCTACAGTGGCGCAGTGGTGCCCGAACTAAAATGGTAGTGGATGATGATTCTCCACCACCGGGATTTAGCGATTGGGCCCTCTGATCCCAGTCGCCCTTTAAAAGTTGAGTATATAAAGTATTTCTTCCACCTTCTTCGCATCCTTTGTGGTGTAGTGGTCAGCACACTCGGCGCGTAACCGAGAGGTCCGTGGTTCGATTCCCGGTGAAGGCCTTTCTCATTCTTCATGTCTCCTGCTTCAAAATACCTAACATCTGTACAGGGTAAAAAGTTTGTCATCAACACTGATAAGGTGGATACTCAAATTGCACGAAAGCATACACCTTCGAAAGAAAATGCGGTTGACACTCTATCGAAAATTAAATTGGGTTATATTATTAAGCGAAAAGAAGTATTATGTAAACTCCAATTCTTTTATATTCTCAAGAGATAATTGTAAAGGACTTAAAGATGGATCCCAAATTTAAAACTATATATGGAAGTTTAAACTGTTCCTACAATGTGCAACACCGCGATATTACAGGCACTAGCAATACGGGTGGCAATAGCGAAATTAATGATGATCTTTTGTTTTACACAGTGGCCACAAATAAAAAATCTGTTTATGTCGATGAATCTAAGATAATATATTTTAAATCAGTTACATAATACGTCACAGTGAAGCACTATAAAAGTGAGGAAAACACCCGAAAAATAAAGGTTGAACTTTATTTCACCAGTTGTAAAAAAAAATTGTTATGCAGTATGTCGAGCCTTGTAGTATTTTTCAGCTAATTAATGACAATATTTAAAGGACTGCCAGGTATATAAATAGTATGAAAGAAGTGTCCTGAATGAAACAGCTGAAATTGATTTAAGATTGTATTCTATAACTAAAGTAAATAAGGACCGTGTTGATCATAGTCGAACACTTCTCAGAATGGCTATAATTGTTTCTCTTGCTGCGAACAAAAAATGTTTCAGAGTCATTTTAAAATACTTTGTTTTGAAACATATTTAAACATTTTTAAGGAAATTCTAAAGCATTTTAGTTATAAAAACTTTAAGATGATCCGTCTACCTTCAAATGTTGCACAAAGGATAAACTTATATATAATTAAAACTGTCTAAAGTTGAAAAAAATGTAATCATTCGCCTTGGGATAGCTGTATCAATAAACATTCTGACCCATTAATGTCAGCAAAATGCGATATAAAAGGAAAATCTCTTGGGGGGGGCAGGAAACTGATTACAAAGCTAGATATACTGTTCTTTGAAAGAAGAGGACTTTAAAATAAGAGCATTGATAAATTCTTTGATAAGGAAACTTGTAATTCGCATAAAACCTGCGTTAAGCGAAAATTCTACTATGATAACAAGGCGCGATGAAGTTTTAAAGTTGGGAATAAGTTATTGCCATTCATTTTTTTCTAGAAAA
>KK121890.1:21054-38914 GCA_000611955.2 Stegodyphus mimosarum | reverse complement strand
AAAACCCCCCCCCCCCGTTTGAAGGTATATTTGAGATTGAGTGCGCAGGTTTCGTAAAATGGAACAATGATTTCGAAAATTTTCGGGAAAGACTCTGAAGAAAGTGACCCAGGCCAGTCGTGTGTAAGTCAACTTAGGTGAAAGCCAGGTCAACTAGCGAGTGCATAACATCAGCTCAGAGTCAGCAATGTAATCTGCCAAGTCAACGCAAATACCAAGAGACTGCAAAGAAATCCATAAGGTTTCGCGACCAGCCGCGCCAGCAGTAAAAGAAATGACTAAAGCTACAGGAAACGAGGTAATTCTAGGGAGACCTAAGAAATTTCGCAATCAGCTGCGCCGGAGATGGAGTTAAAATTCGAGAATTGGTTTATATCTTAGAGCATTTTCTGAATAAAATTTACAGACAGAACTGAACTCCGTTGATTACCAAAATCGATCCAAGAGATAGCGCAACACGAAGGCCGAAGGAAGATGTTGCGGCGGGGATGAGGCAGACTAAGATGTGAAACAAAGATTACCAAGTTGCGATCACCAACCCGGAACGAGTTCACCAAATGAATGTCTCAGTGCAACAACAGGAGCTGGAGGAAATACAAACCAAATACAACGGGAAGTTTATTTAATTCTGATCAAGTAAAACTTCATTTATTTTTATGCATGTACTCTAAATTGTTAGCTCGTTGTACTTATGGTGAGGATTTGAGGATTTTTAAATACGTTTCGTGTGTAACTTTAAAAAATGGGTCACAATATTGTGTTTTCTTAGTTTAATAAGATTGTAAAATGTCAGAAATTTTAGAGTAGTGCGAACAATAGGAAGTTATTATGTTAAATTAAATGCGTATGCACTATATACCCGAAATTGGAAATTGAATTAATGTATTAAAATTGGAAAGATTGAAGTGGATTGGAAGTTTACTTAATGCAAATGAACGTGTCATATCAATGTAGTGTTCTTGTGTATGAAACGGTATGAGAAAATTATGGATGAGCTCTCCAGAAACATTATACTTTGGTATTATATTAAATTAAAATGTAGACATTAGCTTAGTTTTTGAAGTAGAGTTTCATTGACGTTTACTTTGTCAACCTTACAGCCATTAGGATTTCCAACAAGAGACAAAAATTGTTTTCGCGCAATATAAGACATACGTCTGTTCGCTCAATTCAACACTGGTGTATGAAAAGATATAAGTTGTACTGAAATTATTAAAACTACAAGTCACATTATCAAAACCACACATTAAAATCCCATGTCACGTTACTAAAATGATAAATATTACATACATAGTTAGATATTAGGCTATGTCTTACCTACTATTGAACTATGTGATTAAAATATTTTAAAATACGAATTTTATTTCCTTCCAAAAATCTGAATGGACGATTGATATTAGCCATCATTTACATTGGACTGTAAATGAGGTTTTGATCATAAATATGTTTATACATGATAAACGTAGACCACAAGATAAAAATTGTTAAAAGCATTGTGAAAAATTATTCAATCTGAGTTTTATAATTGTAATAGATACGATTTTTTCACAGCTTAAGAATGTACTTGAATCATGTTTTTGTCACCATCTGATTTTGCCACCATCTGAGTAAAACCTTATAGGCGAACCTTGTCTTGTAAATCTCATCTTTTAAAAACTTAAGTTTAACTTTTGATTTTTGTCAGTTCCACTAGTAGAGAAGTCTTTTTGTTCCTATGCACAGGTTGCCTAAATTGTTAGGCTGTATAACTAATAAAAGGTTTTGTTACTGTAAGCTTTTATTAAGTTCTCTGTTGGTGTTTGTTTTTTATGATCAAATAGAAAGGGAGTCTCAGACCAATAATTGACTGGGTATTTAAAACACTTAATCATTTAAACTGCAGAGTTAATTAACAATATTAACAATATAATGAGAAACTTAGCAAGATGTAGACTTTTGTCAAGTAACACAAAAGAACACTAAACTGCTATCACTAATAACATCTTTGAACAACTATATTACATCTTAAATGAAATAGAGTTTTAGAACTGTGCCTAATACGGTATTTTATTAGCCAAAACGGCGTTAGCCCAGAAGGGCTATTAATTTCAGAATGGCATTTTGCAGCGATTCACTTTTCAAAATTTTGCCACCATATATTATTGCCATGTGTTATATTTAAAGAAACTAAATAATGAAGAATATGCATGAATGCTTAAATACTTCTCGCACTGTGAAGAAACAACGGTACCTAGAGCCATCAAATTTTGAATAATGCAGTCCTCCAACCCAACATGGGCCCTTAAAAGCCCGAATTTTGAATTTCGAATTAGTTTTACTATCTATTTAAAATTCTGTAAAACTCTAACGAATTTTTATGAAGCTCAACGATTTCAAAATGAGCAATGGCAACACTGTACAGAAAAAATATTTTTATCTCGAGCGCGCAAGTTTCTGTATCGGAAATTCTAAACATAAGCTGTCTTCCTGTTTTTAAATAATTTGTGATATTGCTGTTGAATTGAATGTTATGTATTTTCAGTGCAAAGAACATGATATTTAATAAATAAAGGTAACACACAAAAAGTTGTAAAACGTAATATAAAATCTGAAAATTTTGAGATTTTTTTAAAAATTTCTTTTTAATTTCACTAGGATTACATTATTTAGTCAAAACGCTTTATATAACTGCAGTATTTAGTAGTGCAATTAGGAATGTATTTAGAACTATATTGTTTTAGGTCTTTATCGCTGTACAATTTAGAACGAATTAAACGTATCAGTGTACCAAATAATATTGTACCAATATGTAGGTGTAAATAATTTAACATCTTGAACCAAACGAATACTGGAGCTAGTCATTCCTAAAGTTCCCTCTGGAATCTGGAAGTGGCACATCTGCCAACTGTTGCGGACTGGCGCGTGGCTGAGTGTCCAATGTGGATGCTCACAAGCATATTCACAAGGCCTACAGACCGTTTCTTCTATTGTTTGTTCTGATTGGTTGAAACAGGAAAAGTAGGGTTACAGAATCTTGTGCTTGGCGACTTCATCTCCTTTGCTATTTGTATATCAGCGTGGTATACCGAAAAGCGTGTGAAAGTCAGTGAAGGAACCGCAGCTCAACAGTACGCAACGCTAAAAAAAATTCCCGGTCGTCTAGATTCGGGTTTTATCACCGTTCGTGTCTTTTACAAACTGTCAGTGCACAGACTTATTTTTATTTTTATCCTCACTCTATTGAATGACTTTGTCATTATTGGTCTTTTCGCCTTCGGGTGCGGAGTTAAAAAATTAACACTTTTATTTTCTCTATTTTTGTTAAGGCTAATTTTTTTTATTTTTATTCACTGGTTTGCACTCTTTGTAGTAGATACCAGTTGCAAGATGACGATCCAAGATCCCGAAAACCGTTACAATAGAAATAGCCCATAATGGAATAAAATATATTTTAGTTATGCTTACTCAAAATTTAAGTGAAAAGAATAGGTATCCGACTTTAGTTTTCATTTGGTTTATTTTTTTAATATTCTTTTGTTTGTATAATTCATGTGCTATGTAAATTTACACAACAGACTCTTTCTAACAGAAATGACGAAAAAAGCACATGTCCCATTTCCATGTAAATACTTTTTCTTGCAAAATAATTATCATACTTTTAACAGTTTAAATTCGTTCTTTAACCGTATACAAATAAACAATTAATAAGATCAGTAGGTTATTTAAAATATATTCCACATAATTCCCCTTAGCTTTCATTCATAAAATAAAAAAATTATCGAATGAAATAAACGCTGTTTCTCTTCGTTTTACTGGAAAGCCCACAAGGTATGTTTGGCGTTAATTACCAAACCTACAAGGCGATAACTCACTATTCCAAATATGACAGCCAAACAGATGTTTCATCCGATGAGAGCAGACCGTAGAAAAAAGGTCTATAGGCTTTGTGAATATGCTGCTGGTATAACCTGATGGATAATGATTGGGGTTCCAATGGACTCTCTTCCACTTCCACTTCTACTTGTGTCTGACGAAAATGAGAATGTGTTGAAAACTAAATTGGAAATTTACATTCAGGCCATTTTTAAAAATTTATTTTAGTAAGTTTTTCTGGTACATGTGAGTCAAACAGTAAATTAATTTCTGTAAATGAAAATGATATAAATTTAATGTAAGACAGTTTATTTGCTATGGAAGTACTTGAGCTCTTGTAACGCATTTAAGACTAAAATTAGTGTGCATCACTGGAAACCATCAACATGGAAATTGCCGACAAATTAGTTCATCTCCCTAGGTAGAATGTCATTTCCTTACAGCATTAGCTGAGTATGTTGGAGGGAAATTCATTTACAGTTCACCCGATTAAAGCAACTTATTTACATTGCTTGGAATTATTCTACGAAATCAGCCTATACTCACTACAAAGAAGAAATCAGCATCTAAATGCTCTAGAGATTTCAAAGCGAGCGCTCAGGTAAGAGAAGGCATCCAAACTCCGCACGGACATTAAATGTAGTAACAACGTTATGGAGTTCCTTAATGCAAAATGGCCGACTTTAAAATGGTTATAGTTTAACTGAAACAGACAAATCAAAGAGGAAAGCTGAAAGCATATAATAGTTGAAAGCATACGAACAGATTATGGAAAGCATAAACAGTAATCAGATATCCGAAAATTCTAATGATTTTAATAGAACTGAAGGCAATTCAAATAATGGACCTGCCAAGAACTGCATTAAAGTTGTAAAATAAAGTAACGCTACTTACTCTAGCAGAATAATTTAAATTCACTCTTTTGAAATTGGATTGATTGAATCTCTGAGAACAAGCTCTCGTTTTCACGCGCGTATCTCATCAACTATCGCTGTTTTAAATTGGCTCACAAGCTGCATATTGCTTCATTCGCTTTCTAGGAAAGATATGTCTGTGCATAACGTCAAAAGTTTTTGTGCAGCTCTCTTTGATTATAATAAATTTCATCTCTTGTGAATTGAAATCTTTCTTTGTAGACTGTTTAAGTTGTAACGAGCAAATATTTCGGAGCTTAATATATGATGATTCTTTAAAATTCAGTCACTGTTGTGAGAAATAAAGCTTAATTACAAATCACATAAATTGTTAAAATTCCATGTTACACTGTGTACAAATATCAGTGATTTAGATTGTATGTCTTAATGTTACTTGATAATAGTTCACAAAATTTTTCATGCTAAACTTTAAATTAAAATCATTTCTCAAACTATTTCACTGAACGTTTTATTAAGAATTACTATATACTCAAAGATAAAAACTTTTAGGCATTCCTTTAAGTAATCTGTTCTTAGACTTATTCTGTTCTTAGACATTAGATTATTTAGAAGCGAGAGATGTGAAAAAGGTCAGTGACATCGCCGAGACTCGAACCACGGACTTCTCGAATACGCGCCGAGCATGCTGATCACTACACCCCGAAGGCATGCGAAAAAGGTGGGAGAAATACGTGATATACTCCCCCTTTTAAAGGGCGACTGCGGATTAAGGGACCCATTCGCCAAATCCTGTTGGTGGAGAATCATCATACAATACCTTTTAGTTTGGACGCCACTTGTAGAGACATTACATTCTTTAGAAGCAGGAGATGTGAAAAAGTGCAGTGCCCTCGCCGGGACTCGAACAACGGACCTTTCGAATACGCGTCTAACGTGCTGACCACTACACCACGAAATCATGCGAAGAAGGTGGGAGAAATACCTTATAGAATCATTATTTTTTTAACCTGGGTGCGTAAATAATTATGCAGTATCCTCCTAGGGACTCAAACCCTTGACCTCTTGAGCGCATCAGCAGAATGTGAAGGTCAAAGAGATCACTTGATTTGAAGTATTAAAGAAGCTAAAATCACCAACTCCGTTTGTAAAGACCGGATAAATGTGTAAGGGATCTGCTATTATAATGTCATTACGGTATTGTGAGTGCAGGTATAGACACAAAGCTGAAAGAAATATCAGTATATTCTAACTGTACTCTGAGACGGAAGCCAACTCAGCGGATTTCAGGATTTAAGTATATTCTAATTCAGTGATTCTGAAGTTCCCAACACTTGTGTCAAATCTCTGATCGCTCTGTTAATTAGAGAATAGAAGAATTACACTTGCTTATTAAAAAAGGGAGAATAACTACTTTGTTATTTTGTAGATTAAATCACTTCGCTAGTTACAGAAAATGTATCTAGAAAACAAAGGAGTATATAGCAAAAAACGAAACAACAAAAACACAGAAGAGTTCCTGAGCCTATATCAAAAATAACCTTGGACAAAATGAATCATTAAAGTATAGTGAAACAAAGAACTAGAGATGAACACTTAGTGATGTAATCAGAAGATCTGAAGAAAATGTTGCAGTGTTCAAACGTATAAAGAAAATATTTCCCTTAGCTAAAAGGATAGAATAATTAATTTTGTTTGTACAAAAGGTAAAAACTGCCTTGATGGCAAAGACAGTTCATCAAAAATTCTCAAAAATTTATAATTAAGGGATTTTTCACAAATACACAAACGCACGGCAGACGGACAACTCATGCGAAAAATGGAAGCCTATCTTCCTTACACTGGATAATAGAGTATGCTGCTTAGCTGAAGAAAAAGACTAGAAGAGCTTTAGATTTCAAAGGGGGAAGTTTCTTAAAAAGGACGTAAATTTCATTCAAAAAGAAACACCTTTTTTATTAGAAAAGGGATCTTTTAATCGCGAGGATTTTGCAAAAGTTTTCACAGTGATTATTTCTTTGCTCAGATATTGACTAAAAATCGCTAAATTTCTTAACTCCAAATTTTGAAAAAGTTAGTTTTATAAATATTTAGTTAAGAATGTTTAGTAGAAAAAGAATAAATTTTTGTATTTTTCTTAATTTTCTGAAGCTAGATAGAATTTTATTAATGCCAATAATAATAATAAATTTTTCATTTTTCTTAATTCTTCTCTTCTTTCCTTTTTCTTAAGGTTTAGGGAAAATTTAGTACTTTCTGTTTATTTTTTATCATTGCTAAATCTTGTAGCAATGCTCACCGCACTTAATTTGCTTGTAATTCAATTATGTTCTGAGTAGGAGAACGGCTATTTAGATATATTTTCTCAAATTATATTAAGAAAAGTAAACTCAAATGTTTTAATTATGCACTTCATTCACTAATTTCATTGTTGTTGACAGTTGTAACTCTATCCACAGTTCTACATAATTTAAATGTATATAATTATTATTAAATCACCATTAAATCAAATCGAAAAAGTGAAATAAGTGTCATGCATTTATCTTCTGTTTTCCCGTTGATTTCTAACGAAATAAAAGAGTTACTTTAACAAAGTTTTTATATATTTAAAGATTTTATATATACATAAAGTGTGTGTTTTTTTGTGAATTCTGATTTTGTAAAACATGTTTGAATTACAATTGTAGAGACATTAGGTATTTTTTGAACGCAGGAGACATGAAAAATGAGCAATGCCCAAACTAATCGAACTCTCAAGTATTCAGCTGTCTTAGCCCTCCGGTCATTGGTAGCAACATATAAAATGTAGATAATTTGAAATTGTACTGTATCTCTACCAAGGAAAGCTGCTTCCTAAATGCGTGTATAGGATAACTGCTATCTTTCTGGTATTCCCTCCCTCACACATGCTTCCTCTTCTCTTTCTCTTGAGGCCGTTTGGCATATACTTCAGAATCGCTGGGTCCTTTTTAAATTGAAAATTTGTTCAATGGGATTAGTTTCGTTTCATATTTTTCTAAAGAAATAATACTGCATTTTCATTGCAAACATTTATGTTACTGCTCACTAATGCTTTAACAAGGTGATTATATTCTAAGAATGATTGTACCTTACCCGATTTTGTATACATTTCGCTGGTCAGATAATTAGAAATAGCTTCCCTGTTATCTTTTTCTTTCAGAGGCATTTCATCCACTACATTAATTTGGAGCTTCAATGTTGCTGCATACTTGTTCGCATCTCGCAGCGTCATTCTTCATCCAAGACATTTTTCGTTTAGAAAATTCGTGATCTAAGGCCACCGTGATCCTAGCTTTCATCGTATCGGTGAACTGTTTGTAGTATATTCTGAGGACTATAATATAGGACTTTAGTTTATTTTAACTGCTGTGGATTAACGGTGACTGATTTTGAGTTAATAATCGACGCTATCCACTGCATCCCCAGTTTAATCAGAAATCTACGGCAGTCGAATATTTTATTTGCTTTAGTTTTATTACATCGTTCGTTTCTTTGTTAACTCATTTCTGATGATGAACCAAAACAGATGTCTATCCGGAACAGTGTGCACATAATTCCAATGATATACTTAGAATCTGAAGTATGTAACAAGTTGTGGTTATAACACTGATATATATGTATATATATATATATAATTATGCCGTCATAGAGCTACAAATCGAATCAGAAAAGAACGTAATAATCTATTGTATCTTTAATCGCTTTTTACTTTAGATCGGTAATTTTTTGCAATATAAATTTTTTTTATGTATACCATTAAGCTTTTCTTGTTGTTAATACTTTAATTTTTTCGTTGCTATTAATTACAAGTAGGCCTTCTACAACGCTGTAGTTACGTTCTTTCAGAATAAAACGTTATGGGGAATCGAGTTATAGGAGACACCAGCTTAATACAAAAACCGAGGTGTAGTTCTAAAAAGAGAAAAGCTGCCTTTTATGGTGCAAATTTTCAGCATTTTTAAATTATATGCACATAAAACCATTTCATATAAAACTTGTATAAAATTCAACTTCATGTAAAAGGAAAAAAACAGTATGATTTCAAGTAAAAATAAAAAAGAGACATAATGTTATGGTCCCAAATTTCTTCATCATTGTTCCTTATCACAGTTGCTCGAAAATGACTGACTGGCCTTTTTCTAAGACCTGAGTTGGTTTCGTTGATAAGTTCCACTGCACTTCTTGTAAGTTTAGGTTTTAAGAAATCTGTTATTAGAGATTACTTGCTCTTGCTTTGCGAATTTTTGTAAATTTCTTCATAAGTAGGTAAGCAATTTTGAAGATTTCTTTTAAAAATTAATTCTTTATTTCCCTCTCTCCGGCAGACGATCGTTCTCTAAAAGGTAAGATTTCATCTGTTTTGCCATGTCCAAATATTTTTCTATAACTATGAGAGCGAAGTTTTTGGTTTCTTCACTGAAAGGATCTTCAGAATTATCTTCGATCGGTAACGTTTCGGATCTAATTGTCATCAAATCTGCTTCATTTACTTCACTTTCAGTTGTAAGTTCTCGTTGACCCAACTTGTCAGGAACTGGGGTAGTGATTGAGGCTATGTGTAAAATTACACAGAAACGTAAGAAGGGGTTAGAACCCTTTTTATTTTTATCTTTAAAATGACAAATAGGTCTACTTGACGTTCACAAACTGCGCTAACCCAGCGATAACTAAAACAAAATGTAAAATTAAAAGTAATGATTAGATGAACAAATATCAAAACATTACCGACGAGGCTCTGAGATCCTAAATTAACCGCGTTTTTAATTACCGCGATTTCTGATTAAACAGTTGAAAATTAGCACTTTTGCAATGCTAGGCACACAGGCCGACACGCGCTGATCTAAATCCTACCGAGGAATCTCACTAGCGTAACTTCAAAGCAAGACTCTCAAATTCTGGTTTCGTCTACTATTTAATTCAACTAGCTTCCGCTAAATTTGAATAAACTGCGCGTGCTACTACAATTTACATACTCTGGCACGGGCGTTTCTAGGGGAAAATGAAGGCTAAACAGGAAAGGTAATTCAAATAAATGTTAGTTAAAATAAATATAAACCCTATACAGTAACTAATTGTAGAATATCAACAGAAGTTATTTCATTGAATCTATCGCCTCCTGTTTAGTGTGCAAGTCTTACTATATTATTATATTTAAGCTGACTTGGCTCTGTTGGAGCTTTTTAATTTATTAAGAGTTTGTGTTTAAGTTCAATACCATAAGATATCAAAATTTGGATAATCATTCTAAATTACATGAATAGGTGAAGTTTGTTACACACATGATAACTCAATATATATATGGTAAAAATAGTGTTCAATACAATCGTAAATAGTTACAAAGTACTCCAACAGATTAATTAAATATTTGCGTTGTGTCTTAAAATCAGGTCCAGTGTTTTAAATTTAAAGTGAAAACATTACAAAGTTAAAATTAAATATAGCATTTATTTAAGATACTTAGAATTGATACAGAATAGTACATAGGTGGCGGTAAGGTGGAAAATATAACAAAAATCATACCAGTTCAAACAGGGAATTTAACATTTCAGAATCAGCCGACATTGACGTTCCAATTTGAAGTTCCAATTAGAAGTTCCAAACAGTGAAGATTACAGGGTGAACACAGTGATACATTTTTGGACAGTTCTCCTTCATTTCTAAAATGGAGAGAAAAAAAATAATAATTAGTTTAGCACATTTTCGTCGCCCTCCTTCGAATCCTTCTTTCGTCTATTTCTTCCGACATCGATGTTTCTCAGATAACGCTGACGCTTTCAGCTCCGTCTCCTTCCTTCAAAAAAATGGCAGCATGTCAATCTCCCGTCAAAACCTGCCGTCAGCCTCTCGTCAGACCTTTTTACTCGAACCGCCAAGACCGCTTGATTGGCGATTTTTGATGGTAGTAAAACCGCCAACAGCTCGGCAACCTCGGGGAAAAACCACGCAGGAAGGTGCAGTCTACAGTAGAAAGAGCTCCCTGATCTGGCGACGAATCGCTGTTAGCCTCGTCAAGGGGTTCCAATCCAACATGTGAATAACCTGCAAGTAAGCAAAAACAATGCGCCAAGCTCACCCTACGGCAGAGTTAGTAATGTAAAAACTAGCCTCTCCGCAGGGTGCAATTTTTACGAATGATGACAGAGGTTTCGCAGACTACCGTCTGGAGGGCGAAGAAATCGAAAACAAGGTGATAAATAATTTGGAAGGGCAACGGACTGAATTTGCAAGTTTTGAAGGGATACGTGAAAAATATTGATTTTACAACAATTTAACTTCAATACTGATAGATACTTAAATGAAAATATAATAATTTCACAGAAAATTTTCTTGGGTTTATTCAGACACCAAACACGACCACCATAGTAAGAAATAATAAAAACTTCAGTTAAATATAATAATCAAGTATGAAAATTTTTATATATTCTCCACAACACCAAAACGACCACCATAGTCAGAAAATATGGATCCCAAATTTAGCAGAAAAAGGGGGCATAAAATAATTAAAACTTAAATTAACTTTAAACACCAACTTGTGTAACAAACTTTAAAAAAATTGACCTTAAGTATCAACTTAACAAGAGATTAACATTAACAACCAAGGTTAAGAAAAATAAATTAACTAAACAGAATTTAAATAGTTAACCACCAAAAGTAAAGAAGAAAAATTAATTACACAAGCAAGTTAAAATCAGCGTTAACCAAAACTGTCAAGAGAACAAATTAAATGACTACAATTACTTTTAAACAAACCAAAGAACTTAAGCTCAACTACAAAAATTAAAACAAATTAAACTTTAAGTCTGAAGCAAAATAAGTTAAACATTACCATTAAAACAACTTAAATCACAACTGAAATAAGTGATACATAACAGCTCAGCAACATTTTCTTGACTGACCATTTCTGGTAATAAAGCTTTCCAGGAAACATTTAGAGTCGACTGGCGCATTTCTTTTAAGGATAAGCGTATAATTCACCACAATTTACACCTAAAAATTATTTCCGAACTTCATTGACAGTAATTTATGTAGAATTTATTTTCTCCAAAATTAATTAAAACGATTTACGGCTATAGTATAATTTAAAAGGTGCCATGATTCCTCGTCCCGCGTTGTAAAAGTGACGCGTTGTAGAGAAAATTTCTGCGTTTTTCCTTAAAAAGCACAAATTTTCTTACAACACGTTAAAAACAAAGTATTCGCAAAACTTTCTTACAAGTGTTAAAACAAACTGTTAAACAAACTATTGGTGTTGGAGCGAAAAGGCATTGTAAAAGTACCTAAATGTAAGACGTCTACATGTAAAGTGCAACACTTTATTTTAAAATAGTAACCTCTATTTATTATACAAGGTTAACCTAATTAAAAAATTAACGTAGGGTAATAATGCCAAGTGAGTGAAGACTTCCTACTGAATTTTGTTTTGTTTTGTTTGGTTTATTGAGATTATGGCTAAGCACACTAGGGCTATCTGCCTAAGAAGAGAGTTACCTTCATGAAACACATAAGGGAAACTTGCTCGTTCACACGTTACACATGGAGAAAACCACGAGAATACCCATGCAGCCACCCCGTTCGTCTAGAATGAAGCCCAGATCGGAACTACTAGTGCTCAGAGATCACTCGCCGCTGGTGGGCTTCCTACTGAGTAGAACTATCTTTTGATTAACATTCCAACAGAAACTCAGTCACTTCATTTTATACACTTAAACACTGTAAGCAAGTTCGTGCAACTCTCTTAAGAAATATATTTGCAAAGAATAGTTTAGTTACTAGAGAATAAAACGCGAAAATAATTTCTAACAATTTGATCTCTCTCTGTTCGTTAAAATTCATATATTAGGAAATTTCGTACAAATAATGAAAATATTAAACTACGTTCTACTCAAGCACAAGCCTAAGAGCTTTATTTTATCATATTTGGGATTATCCAGTTCTAGGTCCCGATATATTTACTTCTAGTTGAAACGAGCAAAATTGTCAATATAAGATAAGCTCTTTCTCAAATACACTTAAACTTTTATTTTCGTGAAAGCCGCTTTAAAACGTATTGATCAACAACTCTGTAAGCTTTGGAAAAGAATGCGATATGAGAAGGTAAGATTTTTCAATATTTCTCTCGAAAGAGAGATTTTTTAGAAAAATATTTTCACTAAACCTATAAGCATATTTCCTTTTTTAAACAAAATAAATCAAGTGTTCAGTTTAAATAGCTGACTTATTTATGGCATGCACTATGTCATATCTTGTGGAAGACATTAAGAATTTTGTCAGCGTTTTGAAAGCTTGGTGAGCATAGTCTATTTATCAACAAATGCAAGTGTACTAAATTTAGTTCTGTACCTGAATTAGATTTCTAAAACTGTAAAATCTTCGTACTAAGACTTTTGTGAGTTAGTTATTCTTTTATTTCTTTTCTTCTTAAACGTATTCAAAGATATTTTACCTCCATTATTATTACTATTACTACTACTACAATTATACCTATTTATTATTATTATTATTATTATTATGATTAATGTTTTAACAACTATGTTTTGCGGAGCTCTGAATTATAAGTCTTGTAGTAGCAAATAAATTTTTTCTACCACATATTTCCAAAGGCTTCGATTACAGATCAGTGTGTTCATTAATCATTAGCAGCGCTTTTGTTTAACTAGCTAATAAAGCGACACACAGTACATATAAACAGCTGACTGATGCTAGAAAATGTTTAGTACCTTTATATAAGCAACTAATCACTGTAGTATGGCGATAAGCGTAGAAGTATGGCAAGCATACAAGTAGACACATGTCTACTACCCGGAAATAGTCAATTCTGTCACAAGAGAAAGAACGCGTATTAAATCTTTTTGTGTTAAGCATCGTAACCCAATAGATCTCTTACAACAGCTAACTAATTTTAAAGGACACAATCATGAAATCCCGCAGATACGATTTTTCCTATGTATAGTGATTTCTGGATTCGTATATTAGTAATGAGTATTGAAAGCAATGGAAAAGGATTATGATAGAACTAAAAAGAGATAACTCATTTAATTTATTTTGATTCATCTCACTTGTCTGAGAATAACATGAAATCAAGACCATGAATTTATCGTAACTACATTTATCAAATGTTAGGGTGGTCGTTGTCTTAGGTCTTGGCACTTCAGGGCTATCTGCCTAGGGCTGCCATTGTAAAGGAATTTCTGATGGAAGGCGGATCGTATAAATGTTACGCAAGAGGAAGAACTATGAGAGCGCCCATGCAGTAGCCCATTCACCTGAAACCGAAAACAGGTCGAAATTACCTGTGGTCAACGATTTTACAGCTCGGCTGCTGGTGGGTTCTGAAACTTATTTTAAAGAATTCCCTGTAGAACTACTCCGAGGATCTCCCTCCTCACGTTTCCTCCCAGCAACCTCTTGAGAAGACTTTCGACTCTGCAGTATTTATGTCACTTTTAGCCGTGCCGTAAAGACGCTATAATCTTACAAACATCCGGTTCATCCCCGGGATTCAAACGCAAGCCAAAAGCTGTGTATGCCTGTTTTCTTACTACCATGCCCTCAGCTCGGGTTCAGTTATGCGTATGAAAATGAAAAGCATGTATATATGTACAAACGGATAAAATCAAAGTAAGTGACTCTATAGCTTTGCATTATAAATTAGAGAGCTGCTTTTTTAGCAGTACGTAATACAGCAGGCTTACCAGTTTAATTCATAAAGTTCTATTTAATTTACGTCTCCTAGGCTACTAGAATTTTAATAAAGCGTTTTAAGACTATTTGCTTGTCAATATTGTCTGTAATGTAAATTATGCGCCATTAATATGTAACTATTATCAATGCTGTAACGTAAACAAATGCCTGAGCATGGCGTTAGCTTGTCCCATGAGGGTGCACTGTCATAGATGGTTAGTGCAGTGGGGCGATACCAGTTTTGCCCATGGCGATGTTTTGGTATCCCTTCTACTTCTTTCATTTTGTCTGCTTGTCTTGTTACAACTACAAATATGTCCAAGAAAGGTTAGAATACTCTTTTATTCACTCAAAGAAATAGTACAGCCCCTCTCGGGCTTACAGGAAAGCCTCCAATTGGGCTTAAGATAGAAAATAAGAAACTAATCTAAATCTAACTAGCTAAACTTTAGAATAATTAACCTAGATGGCTCGTAAATAAACCTCACCGGCGAACAGTAACAGGCATGTAAGTCTACGGACTAACGTGGTTAGATAGGCTTCAAGTAACGACGTGACTCGAAAGCAGAACATACTCCATTGAGAACTTCCGAGCTCTTCTTCGGAAGTGACCGAACATCCCGTTAAATACTGGTTCTACTTCCTTAACATGAAATGCGGTACTGAAATCACATTCTGGCAGGGAGTTGTATGTAGAAACCTGGATTGGTTTCAAAATAAAAAGTAATATTAAAAAATTAATAATCCATACAAGTTTATAACTTTTAAATTTTTTCCAGATGATTCAGGTAACGTCCGAACTGTTGGGAGACATTAATTGAATCATCGCTAAGTTTAAAATGACAAATGATATTTAAAAGGATGTATGTCAATACCCTTTTAATTAAAACCGAGATGAATAGAACACACCTGGTGATTGCAAATCAGTCAACCATTTGCGGTGATGTAACATAGAGTAACAGTCAGTCAAAAGTAAAATGTTAATTAAATAAGCTAGTAGCTGAAGGCTACACAAGTCAAATTAACACTAAGTTGTCTTACTTATACAACACGTACACATAGACAACATAGACCACCCGTCCTGGATCTGACTAGCAAAGCCTCTCGGGGTTGTATATCTATGGTACAGTGACCGTCGTCCAAGCAGGCGCAAACCCCGCAGTCCCCTTCCGGCTTTATACAAAGCATAGTACAAAGCGATAACACGAAGATAGGAAATCTACGCTAGTCATTTTGCCACCTTTCCGAGCACCACTCCATCGATAACATACGTCGAAAGTGTCACTGTGATAGTCCCCTCACGAGAACTGAAAGGGGCCAAACCCCTGAGGACTAAGTCGGTGATATCCGATCTAGCTCCACCACAGACAGAGGAACGGACACGACAGTACCAGTACGAGCCTTGCCAAGTCCGAAACAACCTTAGAATGAACTAGATCTTGTGAAGTCAACTTATATACCCCCGTGGTTGAGACTGCCTAAGTACAGATCCTAGCCAAAACTTTCCAGAAATTCTCCCGGAGAATGCATGGCTGTAACTGTCCGTTCCTTCATACACTCTAAGACAAAAAAAAACGACGCACCGAGAAGATATAAACCAAATTGGACACAAATTGATATGCATACAGGTTTTGACGGAAAATGCAAAATTTTGCATTTTCATTGCCAATGAATGAACGGTTGTCGCTACAGCGCATCTGATCAGCGAAACTGGGAGGATATTTAAGAGGAGAAATTACGATTCCAAGTCATAAATTCTTCACGAAATTCATTCCGTGTACTGTGGTAGACAGTAACTATGCCTCGCATACAGGTGCGCGAACGATATGCGCAAATGTCAAAATTTGAGAGAGGTCGTGTATTTGGGCTCAGAAGCCGGTTGGCTTTTCGGCGAATAGCTCGACATTTGAGCAGGAACGATGCCACTGTTAGACGATGTTGGCAGGAATGGGTGAACTATGGCCGAACATAGCGTCAAGAAGGAAAGCGACAGAACGTGAAGATCGAGCAATCGTCAGAGCGGCCCTCACAGCCCCAGATGCGTCATTATCATCGATTGTACGTGCAACTAGTGCTTCAGTGACCGCAAAGAGCATTCATAGACGGCTCACAGAAAGGGGGCTGAGGTCACGGCGCCCATTGCGCAGACTACCATTCACCTCTGTACAACGTCAAGCTCGTTTGCAATGGTGTTGGGCTCATTCGCACTGGAATGTCACGGACCGGAGTAGAATAGTCTTCAGTGATGAGTCCCGCTTTGAACTGAGCCTTGATGACCAGCGAAGGCGAGTTCTGGAGATGCCCCGGACAACGGTGTGATACCAAACTGACTGTCTTCCAACAGACAGGCTGACAACCAGGAGTGATGGTCTGGGGTGCCATTTCATTTCATATTAGGACTCATTTGGTTGTCATCCGTCGGAACCTGACAGCACAGCGATACGTCGACGAAGTTCTAAGGCCCGTTGTGGTGCCCTTCATTTCACGCCACCCTGGGCTTACATTTCAAAACGATAATGCCCGGCTGCACACTGCACATGTTTCTACTGCTTACCTTAGTGCTTGCCGAACATTACCTTGGCCAGCAAGGTCACCGGATCTCTCTCCTATTGAGCACGTTTGGAGCATTATGGGCAGAACCCTCCAACCAGCTCGGGATGGTGACGATCTAACACGCCAGTTGGACAGAATTTGGCACGATATCCCTCAGGAGGACATCCGCAACCTCTATCAATCGATGCCAAGCCGAATAACTGCTTGCATAAGGGCCAGAGGTGAACAAACGCGTTACTGACTTTTTCATTTTGTGAAGCTCTATCAGTTCAATAAATCATCTAATTTTTCTCAAACTGTAATCATTTGTTTTTCTGTACATGTACATCACTTCTACCGATTTTGTCCCATTCGGATAAGTCCTTCCTTGTGCGTTGTTTTTTTTTGTCTAAGAGTGTGGAATGCGACGGTGGCTGCCCATTAGGTACCACCATTTCTCGTCTCAGGAGTGGCCAGCGCTGAGTAACGAAAGTGAATACTCTAAAAAATAATAACCTGGACTCGAGATGCAAAACTCGTTCTGTCTTACAATTTTAAAATCTCATTTTAAATACAAACGAACTAGTTTGCATTCTGGCAGGAAAATTGAAGGGCGAACTAACAAAAAGTATCCAAAATATAAAACAACAGGTACATAACGGAAAAGTACAGGTTACAAATTCTGCAGTTACACCTCTAAACGAGTGTACATACTGTATCAAACATACATATTCATTTTAGTACTTACAGGAATACTATTAATAAGAAAAAGTAACATATGGCAATTTTGGAAAAGTTCGGAACCAAAATTATGCGAATTATCTTTATGAAATGGCTGTTAATTCATTTACATTTTCTGGGAAATAGTTCCATGTTTTACAGTAACTTGTGATCTTGAGTAC
>KK121890.1:0-21008 GCA_000611955.2 Stegodyphus mimosarum | reverse complement strand
TTGATTTAACGGAAAATTAATTTATTTTTAATGCAATATGCATATGTAAGAGTAATGGAGCTGTTTGAAGGATGATCTTTACAGAACGAATGGCACTTCACATATACTGCGGGGAAAAAATGGGACGGATCTATATCTCCCATTGTACTGGGCCGATTAACGAAATTCAAATTGCGTTTTTCATGTCTCTAAAGCCTGACTTAGGATATATATTAGATTTATGTATAGTGTTGTTCAATATAGGTATTTTGACAAAAATTCGGACTTTTTCTTAACTGACACGGCAATTTTTTTTCCATATTTACACATTAAGACTCAAATTATGCATAAACATTAAATTTTGTAAACTTTGGTGCGAAGTTTACGGAGAAATTAAAACATTTATCTTGGCGCATTTTCTCAGTTTGCGTCAAGAATTGGCGAACTACTTAATTTATAGCAACCTATTTTCCCTTTTGTTTTCATTTTACACGAACTACTTAATTTATAGCAACCTATTTTCCCTTTTGTTTTCATTTTACACGGGTGGAAAAAAATGGCATCGTTCATACTTTCAAATAATTTTAACAATGAGCGTAAAACACATTGGGCGTGGTTACGGCTTATAATATATATGCCAAATTTCAAAATGCGCCAATATGTAAATTCATGTATATCTTAGGAAATTTTGAATAAAAACTTCGATTTTTGTAGGTGTGCCTAGAAATGCATCTACTTTAAAAAGATGTTAAATATTTTGTAGGTTTTAATACAAAAAATTTTTCGAAAAAAATTTAAAGACTATTTAAAAGTACATATTTTTAAAACGAGTCATAAAAAATTGCGAATTTTATTCGAATTAACCCATTAACTGCCAGATTTTTTTTAAATATTTTTTTAATATATAGTTACGTATTTACATGTAAACCAATGTAGTACATTAAATTTTACAATACAGAAAAAAAAATATGTTTTTTATGGATTTAAAAATCAATCCCCATTTGGGGATCACGGTACATTGCGTGTAAATAACTGTAAATTTTTTTAAGAGTGCCATGGAATAATACATTCTACGTGTAATCCTACATCACACTTCACGCACTGTTTCCGAACATTTTTTTTACAAACCGCACATTTTCTTTGTTTTCCGTCCAATGTTCTTTCTAAATAATGTCCTTGAGGATTTTTTCTTATGTCTTCTGGTACGCGCTTCTGTGAACTCACACTGTACGATGGTCGTCCACAATTTTTCGGGTCAGACACGGAATGTAAATTCAAATAGAACCGTGCAACTTCTCGTCTGAAATTTAATAGCGGCATTTTTCCATTAGCAATACAATATATTGTATGAGCATTAACTAGAGCCACATCCACTGCATTAGTGAAAATAGGAAAGTACCATTTTTTGCCTCTAATTTTTATCCTATACTTTTGTACATTCCAGTCAAGCTTGTCAACACCTCCCATGTTCTTATTGTAATTTATAATGGCATTGGGTTGTGGAATTAATATTTTTTTTTCTCAGCCCTAGACCATCTCGGCACACGTCCCAAAGGTAAAACTTCCAAATGATTTGATAACATTTTAACAATGCTGTTATCTTTCCAAACAAGACCAAATATTCCATTTATTTCATCATATCTATAATCAAAAGCCCCTCTAAATTCTTTCTTCATTTCCTTATCTGTTTTTATAGGGCACTTATTCATCCTATTACATCTCACCGTTCCTGTCGCAGGTATATTTCTCTCTTTTAGATTTTTCAGCAAATCAAAACTTGTGAAAAAATTATCGAAATAAAAGCAGTGTTCCTCTGGTTTGTCTATGGTTGGTATCTTATTCAATATTACTGACACACCTAATCCATAAGTATCTCCTTCTAAATTATCTTTTTCTGAAATTCTACTTGGCTTACCTTCATAGATGTCAGCATTATAGCAATATCCGGTCACACCACAACATATTGCCCATTGCTTGAACCCAAAGCGAATGGGCTTTCCTCTAATAAACTGCTTTAGAAAATGATGACCATAATAACGTACCATTTGTTCATCAATACATATGTTATACGAAAATACGCCGAACTGCATAAATGCTTTATTCAGCTCATCCAAGATTGGTCGTATTTTAAATAATCTGTCTTTGTTTCCATTTATTAGTGGTATATTTGTATTGTCACTGAAATGTAGATTTCTTTTTATTTCAATATAACGATTTTTCGACATACATTTCCTTACAATTCCAATATCTATATCTTCTTCTTCTGACCAATACATCTGCTCTTGAGGCAAAGAGTGATATCCAGTTAACAGTAAAAATCCCAAAAATTTTTTGAAGCAGTCTGAAGAGAGCGTAAATTGGTGACGATTATTTTGAGTTGCATAAGATACACTTTGCTGTACGATGTGATTTACTAGATCATCTGTGAAGAACATTTCAAAAATTTCTACTGGTCTTTTATCTTTTACTCTTTCTATCAAGGTCATTCTACGTTGCTCGCACTCTTTTTCTCCCTGACTAGAAATGTTGAATGATGCTCTTTCTCTTTTCCACCTTGATATGGGTCTTTCTTTTTTAGGTTTCTTTTTTCTTTGAACAGTAACTTCTTCATTACACCTACCGCCATGAATGTCTAATGAACCTGGAACATCGTTTGGGATTGTATCTTCCAGAATGTTGTCATCTATATCTTCTAAATCAGACACATCATCCGCTCTATCTGGTGGTAATTCAACTATGTCAATAGTACCTCCTGGGTCATCATCATCTGTCAAATCAAGATCATTGTCCCAATATTCTTCAAGCTCTCTTAGCGTTGAAAATTTTCTTCTACTCATGATTATCCAAATGAAATAAAAAAATATTTAAAAAACACAAATTATAATAATACTGACATTTATCAAAATCCAACCATGTTGATCTTGCGGATAAAACTCTCTAAATGACACAACTTCTCAGCACAATGTTCATGTCCATCTGCTCTAAAATTTTAAATATCTTGCCCAATAGACGAAAAGGACTGGCGACGTCCCACCCCAATTAGAAGCAGGTGCGTTTCAGAATCACCTGCTCTCAACACCTGCTATTTCCACCCCCACATCTTGTTTCTATTATTATTATTAGTGGGCAAATTCAACATTTTCGTTAGAAACATTCTTTCTGGAACTCTCCCCCTTTCTTTCCCCCCGTATCAAGTCTATATTTGTCAGTGGAAGCATTCCACACTTTTGTGGGTAACAGCCTTTTTGGAAATTCCGGAAACATATTGCGCCAGATAACTGAACAAATGAAAATTTCAATTGTAGCATAAATAAATCATTTTACATTGCAATAACCGTGAGCCCCAAATGGGGATCATTGTATTTTACAGGTGCTGACGGCATGAAGTAAACAATGTGCTCAATTTTTATTTTATATTACTCAGAACTCATGTGCAAACAACCTCTGTCAGAAAAAATAATTCATTTTAATATAAATTAACAGATATTCACTTAGAAAATAGACATATGTGAAAAAGCGTTGTTTACAGGAAATTTTTCGAAAAATTGTCATATATGTATTTTATTTTGCAAATAAAACTAATAAATTAGCTATCTACATTAAGAGTAGACTATTATGTAGACACATGACTTTAAAATAAATGAAAACCTAAAATTTAGGGATGAACAAGATAAAAATTTTCGTGATCCCCAAATGGGGCCCATGGCAGGGAATGGGTTAATCCTAAATTTCCAACTCTGGAAGAAGGATTCAAGTGAGTTTGATAAAAAAAAGAGATATTAACAAATATATATCAAATTGAATTAATGTTGAACAGCTAAAATTTTGAGAGCTTATTTTTTAGAAACTACTGGTGCGATTTTCACAAATTCGCAGTTTCTCATAATCTGAGTCGTAGAATGGAAATCTGGAAAAACTTGGCATTTCATTTCAGAAAAGTCCGATTTTGTGTCAAAATACCTATATTAGAACAATGCTATACATAAATCTAATATATATATATATACCAAGTCGCGCTTTCGAGAGATGAAAAACGTAAGCTGAATTTCGTCAATAGACCCAGTAGAACGGGATATAAAAAACTAAGAACTCCCTTTTTTTTCACATTGTACATAAACTCCACGTTTCCCGTTCTGAAACTTTAGCAGTTCAAATACTAGAATTTGAAAGTGTATTTCTAAAATTTTTAAACTCTCTACCAGAAGTATATTGATAATTCTTAAATTTAATAACTTGCAGCTCGGGAGTAAGCATCGTATAGCTTTAGTTTTATGCATCATAGCTTTATGAATAGCCGAGGAACTTTATTTGATTTTTAAATTATGATATATAGTGCATCTTTGCTGAAGATTATAACTGCGATAAATTGATATTTATCACCTGCTTTCACAGAGATTTCTCAAGGTTATAGCAGTCTTAAAATGTTTCAATAATCTTAGTGCGAGTTCTCATCAACAATCGAATTCCACTTCGTCAAAGACTTCAGCTGACAATGTGATTTCTGAGTTCATCTTGAATTACAAAAATTGAACACAGCTAAATGCTGTTTTTTAAATTAAACTGAAAATTTCAACCAGAATTCAGAGTAAAGCTCTAAATAATGAGTGACAAAGAATAATCTGAAGAGATTACGGAATGAATTACATATAAGCTCGGCAATAGTGGCTGAATTATAGGAAGTCACGCTAGCTCCTGTTAAGTGAAAGATGAAACTTGAACATTTCTGTTGTTTGATGTATGAATAATCATAATGCATTTTAAACATTCAAGATATAATAATTTGAAAGGAGTTAAGCTGTTCTGAATTAACCCTTAGGAAACCGAAGTCTTCGCTAATTTGCATGCTTTAAATTCCGAAACGCCTGTCCTCTCCGTTACACGTCCAGTCCTGATTCTCCCCTCCCTACACATTAACGCACAAAGGGGTGTAAAGATTTCAAATGGCGTCCCTTCTTCTTCCTAACAAAGAAGCTTCCATTAGCCTTTTAGGAGAAGCTCTCTGCAATACATACTCTGCATACAATGCGTTTCGGGAAACTGCACCCGCTATTGCATATCTTTGCGGGAGGGAAGAACTTGACATCGCAATCCCGGCTGTTTTGTAGCGCTTGTGTTAGTTTGAATGAAAGTCTATCTTGGATATTTTGATCTTCGAAATGTTAACCTGTGTTTTGAAAATTCAAATATGGGTTAAATAAATAAATTTATTGTTATAAAAGAAAATGATGCTAAGAAATACTTTTGCACGGTTACCATCTTATTTTGGATCACTGAAAAGTTTAAAAGTAAATTTTAAAATATATTTTCTGAACAAAAAATCGGATTTAATGCATATAAACATGATGACAGTAAACACCCGCGTAAAATTCAATTTCATCCTTGTAGTTTCCTGCTATAGAAGTTTAATAACCTCAAATGTTTGAGAATTACGCCATAATTATATTTTCAAACATAAGGAGTGATAAACATTTACATTTTAATTATAAATCACTTCAGTTGTCTCTCTTAACACTAGAGAGTCCTACGAGATATTTCATCCTAAAATCTCATTAAACCATGCCAGAATGTATATATCGCGAGCAATTTATATCTCTGACATATGATACAGCAGCAAATTAAATTTTCGAAGCATAAATCACGATTTAGTTAGATAAACCTAATTTAGCTTTCAGTTCTATGTTCATTAAATTCTAAAATTTAGTTATAAATTAAAACTATTTAGCTATTTAAAACTTTGATTAAAAACCGAATGAAACAGAGAGCGACAGACTCTGAATTTGTGTAATATGAGAGTTTGGAAGAACCTTCCAACTTTGAGAAAAACGAGAGTATTCGTAAAAATATTTAGCAATTAGAAATGGAAAACAATTTAGAATTTAGAGTATCAGAATGCTATCTCAAATATATTCAATGCTGGAGATATAATGCTTGAGTAAAAACATCAGAAATACAATGTTAGCAAAGAAAAGAGGAGTAATTTAACTTAGGCACTGAGCATATTTGTGAGAATTACAAAATAAGATACCTGTAGATATCAATTTTGAAATAAATTAGCAAGAAGTTCATTCATCGAATAATAATGTATACTATAAACCTTAACGAAATACGAATAGAACAATTTAGAATCCTTTAAAGTCTTAATGTTACAAAGAAGGAATGTATTAAAACACCAAACACTTCCCTTTTCGAACAAAGTCAGTAGTGTTTAAACTTTTAGAGTTAAATTTGACTATCCACTTGGACAAATCAGGATTTGGAACAAAAAGTGTATTCTTCAATTTGAAGAATTTACAGAATTAAAAATGTTGCAAATTCTTAACCGTGATGCATTCGAAAGTTTAAATCATATTAATATACAGAACTTAAATTTAACTGAAAGCAGTCAGCAATAATATGAGGAAAAGCCTCAGATTTTCGCTAATTTTAATTCATCGATATCGCCTTCGTTGTGCGTGGAAAGGAAGTGTCATCACGTCAATATCTTCCACTTTAACCAGTTCCTTCCTTCTGAGTCTGCTGTGTGCAGTACATTTTCATTCACGTTCAAATGCATGAACAATCTGTAGGTAAAAAATTCTGAAAAGTGAACGAAATAAATTCCTACAATGAACAGTAATAATTGTTTTCAACTACGAGAGATTTCCAGCTACTACTGAAAAGAATGTTCTTTCCCGAATATCTAAGGGTATGCAAGTATGTCGGACGCAGCCTTCTTTTTGTGTATGTGTTTGTGCGTTATTCGTCAAATAGAAATATCGCCTCAGTTAATCCATTCGTATTAAAAAAAACATATTTGATAAATATTAAACCTAGATACTTTATTCGTGAGATTTTCATCTTTTATGGCTTTTATCGTGCTTTAATGGATGATGAAGGTCTGGAGACAGGAAATCATTTCCTTCTTTGTGCAGCAAATGTAGTAATTCAAGAGTATCCTGAACGACAGTGTACGGATTAAGTTAAGCAGTCCTATGGTAAGAATCTATTTACTGAAATACTCAGAATATCTTGTAAATCCTGTAATTAATTTCGAGTTAACTCAGCTGTATAAAATCTGAGTTTCTATGAAACCATCTTATGCGAAATGGTCGTACAGTTGAGTGGGTCTTATGTTTTTTTCTTGGCAGTACACTAGATTCTGAGTAAATGAGAGAGGTTCCTGTTTACCATTCTTAATCTCATTATTGAGGTATGATTAATTATAGGTAAACTCGTAAGTAATATACTTATTAGCTTACTAATTTATTGTAATTTTTCGGTCAAAAACTATCCCTATTTTCATAAATATTTAACGTTGCAATTCTTTAGTGCGAAATTATATTTAAGCAAATTCTGATTTTTCTAACAATTTAAATAAGTAGGTCTTATAATCTTTATCTCTCAACATATATTTGTAATCTAATCTTATTTGTAATAATCTAAACTTATTCTTATCTGATTATTATTCTAATCTAATCTTATAACTTGTAAAATAATATACAAGCAATAACTTTCAAATCATTGAAAATCTGAATTTATTTGAGTTCAGCAACTGTTCAAATCACCTTTTGTTAGATATTTATTAGCAGACGTAGTAAACGCTGGAAGAGTTTTTGTCAATACAAGTTACAATATAGTAGACAGATGCCAACTTTGAACCCGACTTATCAGAAACGAAAATAGAATAAAAGAAAAGAGGTCGAAGGATAGAAAAGAATTAAAACGAAATAACTGGACAGATACAACTTTAAGGTATACTTCCGATTTTATGGTCAAAATTGCTGCATTTGAAGTTATAGAAACCTAAGTAAAGAAATATTTCCTTTGAGTAATAATTACCTTTAAACTGAAGAGCAAATTTTATCATTCTTTTATACTGCCCGATGTTCAAGCACTATAACACCACGCCAGTCAGCATTTCATTTTATCTTCTGCAATCTTAGTTGAAGCAAACAAAATGCAAGTGAAATGCATTTGTAATAATCTCAGTAGATACGTTTTACTAACAACCAACTCTTGTTATGTACCACAGGGACTTCATCCCTTTTTAGTTGTACGAAGTAAAGCACGAAGAAAGTATTGTAATCGCGAAAACTTTTGGGTATCATATTTCAACGAAAACATCTATTTTGACACCTCTTCAATTCATTTGACTGATGCTTTTGGTGACATTTATGCATACGAACGTAATAAAGGACTCTTTTTCCCAAAACGGATTGTAAAATGGATTTAAAATGGATTCAGAAAAGAAATTTTCATGACGTCCGTACGCACGTATGTATGTGTCTCGCATACCTCAACTGTGCACCTCCACTTCAAGTTGAAATCAACCTCACGAAAAGCATATATATATATACGATGGCTGTAAATTAAATAAGGGCAACATAGGTATAAATCAATTTTTAATGAACTTACAAGTACAATTGCATTACATTCCTTATATGTAATTACCAGCAAAGCTTATAACCTTTTGCCAAATGTCGGGAAGCCGTTGTACACCAGTGGCAAGGTGTTGATTGTTGATGTGAGCGACCGAGAGCCCTACTGCGTGGAGTACAGATGACAAGTCATGAAATCGGTGACCTCGGAGGGGTTCCTTTAACTTCGGAAACAGATCGAAGTCACGAGGTCTCATGTTGGGTGAGTAGGGAGGGTCTTCAAGGATTTCACACTGAGACCATCGCAAAAGGAGAGTGACATTGTTTGCGACATGGCAACGAGCGTTGTCATGCAATACGATAGGGAGATTTTTGTGCAATAAACGTGGACGTTCGCGCCCCATACCCGGACGCAGATGATGCTGTAGAAATCGGCAATAGTAATCTGCGTTGACAGTTTGTCTTTTATATACAGCAAGTGTAAGAATTACACCGTCCCAGTCGTATGCCACAATCAGCATAACCTTCACCCGACTGGGTTCCTGTCGAAATTTCTGTGGACTTGGCGAACCTTGACGACGCCATTTATTTGATTGACGCTTTAATTCAGGCTCATAGGCTCATGCCCATGTCTCATCAATGGCAACAATACGCTGCAAGAATGCGTCTCCTTCATTGCGATATCTCTTCAAGTGGGTTCCATAGCGGTACCATTTCTGTACTTCGGTTTGTCAATGTGGAACTCAGCGGGAAGCAATTTTCCTCATGTTGAGAGATTTCTTCGTTATTGCCCACACCATTTGATGACTCAGACGAACCTCTAAGGATAATCCTCGGACAGTCCAACGGCGGTCTATGGACCGCTCAGGATGTCAATCTACTCTTGAGGAATGGAGGGCTGACCTGTGCGTTGCAAATCCGTAGTCTCATTCCGACCGGAAATAAATGCTTAAACCCATCGTGCTACTGTCCTATACGGTAAAGCATTTGTGCCACAGGCTTCCTCTAATCCTCGATAGCGTTCTATTGCATTTTTGCCACGGGCAACCTCGATTTTAAGCCACTACCGCTGACCACCTTTTGAAAACTTGCTTTAGAGCGATGGAAACGAAACTCCTCATTTTAACGCCACTCAACAACTACCCTTCTAAGCAGATCGACTGTTTTTTGCACTCTACACATCGACAACAGCGCCACCTCACCGCTCCCATATCCTATTTGCGCATGCCCGCCCTTCTGCGTGTTTCAAGGTTAAGTTGCCACTATTTAATTTACAACCTATTCACTCCGTTATCCGACTCAGCCAGCTCAGTTTTTTTTCTGCTTATATATAATTGTGCATTTTTGCTTTAGAAGGGATTGAATTATGCTGTTTTCACGCTCCGGTTAAAGTTATGCCTTTAGCTAATATGTATGTAATAATTGTAGTATTATGAATAATTTAAATGCTGTTTAAGAGCTACTAAGCCTAACGTAATAGCTATTTGTTTACTTTTGATACACTTTAGTAGAATACTGAATTATATCATTTTCTGCACATCCAGCGTCTTTTGCGAGTGGGAACAAAAACTTTCGGGTTTGTGCACCGAAAAATCTGCCCCCTTGCCCGCTGGATGAATTGTTGTTTCTCGGTAGAAACCCACATTGTAATTGTAAATTTTTAAAACTGTTTTAACTGTATTTAATATTTTATTTTTTCCAGTATTTTACAATTTTTAATGAAGATGTTTTGAGTTTTTATGTATTTTCGCATTGGAGCGAAATGAGAACTGAATTAATTGAATGAGAAATATATCTCTAATGAAATTGGAGGAAATATGTTTAAATGAAATACAGGAAGCAGTAATTTAATATTCGTACATTGAACGTATGCTGTGTATACATCAGATTTTTTTTTCGGTAGAGTAAGATCATATCCTGTGCCAAAACAGAGTAATTAGTTCATACGTGGACAAAATTTTTTTAATTTATGTTTGAATTACTTAAAGGATCAAACGCTTGTTACTTTGAATTTCCGCATATACGATTTTAAATTAATATTCACAATAAGTGGGATTACTTATATGTTTTGAGCCCTCGCATTGCAATAAGAATTTGCCATCACTGCAAAAAATCATGAATAATTCTTCATAATACATTATAAGTTTATCAATGATAGCACACCTAATGGTCTAATGAACATATGGAATTACCCATTCATTCATAGAAGAGGGTATGATTAGTCACTGTCGACGTTAAAAAGCAATATTCCTTATTCAGAGATTTTAGATCTTATGTTTCTTTTCATATGTTCTAAAACATCTTGATGTACCTGAACTAAAATCATTTGGTTGAATAAAAATGATTTTAAATCCAGCCCGAATCCTTTTAATAAAATAATGCAATCTTTTCCTGTTTAGTCGTCCTTTCTTTAACCTAACGTTGTCTCCAGGGCATCGACATCTTTAATTCTTTCGAGTTGAGGACAGCCAAAATCTATTCCACACAAAAATCAAGCGTCAATGTATACGCATTTCTGTTGGTGGACATCCTTCTTCCCTGCTTAGCAGACTGCTACCGCGTTAATAATAACCTATTTAAGTGAAGCGATTACATTTCTCTAGGAGATCTTTGTGCGGTTTTACCCACCAGGAGCAATTTTGCCCTTAGCAGAGGATTGCAACTACACGCATCAACAGCTAAATGTTGAAGCCAAACAAAAGAGAGGGAAGGTAAATTAAAATAAGAGAGCTACTTTAATCGCTTCAAAAGAATGTTGGGCGGGTTATTTAAGAAATCTGGGAACCAATGAGCCATCCACTAAGGGCATGAAGGAAAACACAAGGGAGAAAATGGACACAGGCGTTCGGGCGATTGCCGATGTTTGAATGCCCACACGTTACGGCCTATGTCACTGTGAAAGGTTGAATATAGTAATTTTGTCTATCTCTTCTCCTCTGACACCGCGGCAGATAAAACTGTTGTATCAGCCCACGATCCAAAGAAACAAAACGAACTAGACCTTGATTCCGGAGTACTGTGATCTATGTAGTAAAAAATTTTAATTTCTCCTGTGAAAAGGTTTAATTATTGAAAGAAAATGCCCACGAAGAAAATGCTGTTGAAGGATTAATGTCCTTTAAATAGCTAGGAAAGTTCAAAAGTGTCTTGACATCGACGTCATGCGTTTTCTAGAAGTGCAGATGCCCAAAATCAATACCTTAATTGCGAAGACATGTATTTGAAAAAGTATTAGTGCGAAACACATCACTGTATAAGTTTAGTGATGCGTTATCTGCATATGCTATCACCTAACCTAGAGCAGAATTCCTCCAAAAATTACTTTGTGATCCGAAAATTCATGATGTACATTTTATGTTCTTTTTTGGCTCAGTAATCCATTCCGGTATGGTAAATTGGGATGCTTACTATCTGCTTGATAATAGATGCAGATGCTGTGAAATTGTTTAACGTGTTTAGCTTTTCGATTTCCAAAAGTCCTTTTCTAAAGCTTCCATGATATTTATCACTTTCTTCTCATCGTACGTATTATTTTGTTCCTGAACTGGGTCTTCGTCTGAAATATTTTATACTTTGACTTCTGCAGAGAATGTTCTGCAGTGAAACCTTTGATGTGTATGGATTCAAATGTAAACTCCAATCTAAGATTTGAAAAAAAAATCTTGTACATTGCGTTTGAAAAACCCGACTTGAGTACAAGAGTTATATAAGTGTTAAACTAAAATCCCTTACATACTTACCATTTTCAACGAGTACAAGCTTTGAATCCGCAAGACTATCCTCTACGAATGAACTTCCGCCAATGGTTTTTGCAGAAAACTGCACTGCAACCTGACTTCACAGCTCATGTGCTATTTACAGATGAGGCGATATTTACCCTGAAGGGTGTATTTAGTGCACACTGTTCTCATGTATGGGCAACTAAGAATCCAAACGCAACGTGATTACATGCCTCTGGGCAACGAATCAGTGTGAATGTGTGGGCGGGTATCGTCCATAACTTTTTATTGGCCCGTACCTCCTGCCGCAGCGACCAGCGGCCATCTTTTTTTATTGTTCTGGAACGGGTATTCCCAGGATTGCTGAAAGATATCCCGATCACCATTCCTGACCGAATGTGCTTCCAGAGCACGATGGAAGCTCACTTCAGCAGTGATGTTCGTAATTGCCTGAATGCCACATTTTGTGCAATTCAGGCACAAATTGACTGAATGCTACATTTTGATCATCAAAAGAATCATCTTTTTTATGCAACTTCAATTGACTCAGTTGAGGATCTCGTTGCTCGAATAACAGTAACTCCTGCTTGTGTGCATGAAAAGCCTGGCATTACGTCATTCGCACCAACCGAAGCTGTCAAGTATGTATCGCTGTTGGTGGAGAGAATTTTGACTAGTTCTTGTAAACATCTTGTTTCGGTTGAAGAGAGACACCCTGCATTTATGACTAAATAAATGGATTGCGACCTGAGTTTCCTATGTGAATATTATTCGAACCTTTATTCCACAGCTCTTCTCTAATTTTGTAACATGAATTTGGAATCACACTGTATAATTTCAATAACACAATTAAATTTTTACTGTACTGAAAGTTTTGTAAACCACGAGGACTACACAGCGTCGAAACTAAGAAACAGAAACTTGAATGTGAATGTTGTCTGTAGAAGACGCGTTTGTAAATCTGAGCGTTGAGAATCTTATCAGATTTCTGAGAAATGGTAGCAATAACAGTTTTCTGTGTGATTGTGAGTAAATAAGAAAAACAAATACCTGAATATTGTCATATATGCTTTATCAACAGCAAAAAGGTGGTAAAATTTCGATTTTATTCAAACCGTGGTTATATTTTGTTGAGAATAAAATTCAACTCTCTTCAACGGCTGGATCTCCTTAATTTATTTACAAAGTCTTTTGACTCTTTGGTATTATCCGAGTAAACTATGAGAAGTAAAACATAAAAGTGTACTAATGAGCCATTTACGTAATACGCATAAGAAAAAAATTGTGTTAGTCGAGCGATGTTTCATATTGCATGTAGTAGCAAAGCACCATAACTTCGGGTAACCCAATACAACGCTAATTTCGAATGATCACTAATGGTGTAAATTATTTTCTCAATCCTTTCTGAATGCCTTCGTAGTGTAACTGGAAGCACACTCGACATGCGTTCGGGAGGTCCGAAGTTTGAATTCTGGCTAAAGCATTGTGGAGTTCTTAAGATGCTTGACATTTGAGTAAACAAGGTATTTTCTTTCATCAATCATATCTGTATTCAATCACATCAGAAAAATTATCAGCTATTTTCTAACTTTTTAATGTTTGTAAGTAATATTTTTATGACTTTTCATGTTTATATTTTCAAAAAGGCATGATTAAAACAAGCGAAAGAAATTAGGGCTTTGTGGATAGAATAAAATAGGCATTTATTTAAATGAAATTTTTCTCTATGGAGGAACATGAAGAATGATGTTATGAATATCTTAGTGCTGAATGTTTAAATACAAAAACAAATAATACTGTTATGTTGAATTTGTGAGTCAAAAATGCGCAATAAATTATCAGTTACATATATTATAAACTAAATGTTGTATCAATCCGATATAACTTAAATTAAATGCATTTTAAATTATATCATTTCGCTGCATATGATATCATAAATTAAATTACATTTTTAGTTTTATCAGGTACACTCAGTACTACTAGTTAAAACATTTTAAATTACATCAATTAAATAATTATATTATCAAAAATAAAACCTGTCCTGAAATAATATGAAAAATAAAACTTAGACTGAAAGAACAGTGTTCACTGTTTTTTTTTATCTTGCATATATTATTAAGCAGTTAACAATTTATTAAATTTGAAAAAAAAATATGCCTACATTTTATTAGAGTTTATGCTTCTTTTAATGGCATCGTCCTTGAGAACTAGCTATTTTTAAACATTTGTTGAATATAAATTAAGAATCTTACTATATTTGCGTTATTGCAACACTAGGCAGTTAGCCCTGAGAATAAATACCTGGTTAGGTAGTAATAAAAATGTATAAAAGACTTATAAAAATATATTTCTTGTAAAAATACAAAACCAAAATTATATAATAATTCTTCTGTTTCCTACATCAATGTGAACCTAACCGCGCTACAAGTGGCGCCCGATGTAAAATGTTGTGGATGATAATTTGTCATCACCAAGATTTGGCTATTGAGATTCCTAATCCCCTGTCTTCCTTTAAAAGGGGTAATATACAAGATATTTTCTGCCTCCTTTATGCGTGCCATCATGGTGTAGCTGAAAACATGCCTGACACGTGTTCGGGAGATCCGGAGTTCGAATACTCTACAGTTGTTATCTATGATCATCCGGTGTTTATTCAATTGTTTGTTTTTTGAGTTCAAACATAAATCAAGTAATATGAAGCTAGGCTAAGTATTTTATAAATATTCACACTCATAATAATATTTTTGCGAAAACCTTACATTAGAAAACACTAAGAATCAGTATCGTATAATATGTAGCTCAGTTTAATACTTCTGTTTAATATATGTAGACATCTAAAAACAAACAATCAAAGATAAAGCATAGAGTGAATTTTAAAATCCAGATTTATATTTTCCTCTGCAACCTAAAATTAAATTGGAGAACCGACGCATTCTGCTTTAGTATGTAAATCTGTTTTAAGCCATTTGCATAATGATAGTTACCTAAAATGCCTAAATTGCATAATTGCCTAAACCATTTAACCTATGAAACAAAGATTGGCAAACTCGTACAAAATATTTTAACACGAAGCTTTAAATTAGTAAGAAGCATCGTGACTATTCATTAGAAAAATTTTGTTTTAATTCTTTTTGGAGTAAATAACATTTAGGGTTTTGCGCAGATGTGGCGTTCTTTCTAAATCCAAGCAATTAGTCACGGTTTGAGTTTTAACAATGAAAACTGCAAAGTTTTATAAATTCTGGTGTTATTAGAAATAGAAGCTTGATCTTATTTCAAGGAAAGAATTTAACTCAGAGCTTTCAACTGTTTTCTTAAAAGTGTTAACAAAAAAAGGCTAAAGATTTGGCTTTTATTTAGTGCATTCTTTTCTGTACCCCACAAATATACGGTGCTGAGTAATTGAAAATTGCTGTTGCAAAGAGAAGCCAATAGGACTAAAAGCCTTCTGTATGCTTTTCGAAACAAAGTAATTAAATCATAGTGCATAATTTCGCAAATCTATTTCCTTCATTTGATTCAGAGTGACTGTCTCAAGAAAGGGTAAATGTTACAATTTTTTAATTGGATTAAGAATTTTTCGCAGTTAATTTATTCAGTTATAGGTAATTATTTTTTACTTCAGACATTGTCATACTGCGTGCAAGTGCTTCTGTACTTTTCTGGAGACAAAAAAATAGTTTTTAGTTTAACTAAATGAGTTAACTTAAAATAATGTTTTAAATACTCGTATATTTGGTAAGATTTATGTGATTACCGATAAATAACAACGAATTTTTTACAGTGTCGGAATATATAAATATTGGTAAATAGCCCAAATCTAAAAAACAAATTTTAATTTACAATAAAGTTCAAGGTATCTTTAAAGCAGCATATGAATTGATAAACCAATATGAATTGATAAAAGCTATACTTATAAAACTAAACCAGATGCCTAAGTTACACTAACTGAAGAAAATTTGTTTCTTTTAAAGAAACGGAAAATGTAAACAAAATTTTGCTTTTCGGCCACACCAGACAAATTTTGTTGAAAATAGCTTTGGTAAAACGCAATTAAGTAACATCTTATTACCTTTTCACTAGAGTTTATATATTTTATAACAAATTAAATATTTAAAAACTGGAACCCAATAATTCCCATCTGTTTAAATAAAATTCTGTACATAAATACAGTAGCGAGTATGCATATGAATAAGAAAACCAATACAGTTGATCAATAGTTGTGTATTGCAACGCACATCGCAGTTGTGTAAAGCATTCACATACTTTTGAAATTACATGAAGCGAAGTTCATGTAGATTTATAATTAAAAGAGAGGAATACTGTTGTGAGAAACACCTGCGGTACTTAAAAATGTCTTGACTCTGAAAATGAGTAAAGAAAAAGGGACTGTATCTTTGGGATAAATGCATTATTGTCTTCTACCTGCTATCAAACGTATGATTCCAAGCAATGTAACGGTCCAAAAGTATATGATAACGGTCGGGGGGGGGGGGAGACCAGTTACGCGCTTTCACTGGATAGGCCAAAGCATTAAAAAACACCAGCTTATAAAAAACTCCTATTAATTTCCAATACTTGTGGCCACAAGCCAGTATGTGAACATTTATGTCACAACTCACGAGACTTATCATCCCACAAAGTGCAGATGGCTAGCAAGCACTATCCTGAAAACATGTAACAGTGTTGATGTAGTCGCGATTCAAGCTGTGTGTCAGTGGCACGGCTATTTGTGTCGGAAGGTGAATTGATTAATGATGAAATGACTCTTCGACACTTTTCGTTTACTATTATCGTCAAATGACCCCACGTGGTTAAAAGAGCTATGGATGTTTACAATCTCGTAAACATCCACAGCATTTCATTGTCAGTCTGACTGTATAACGTTTCCAAGCTCGGCGATATACAAAAATTGATAATTTAGCACGAGTCTATACTAATGTCAAAGAACTAGGCTGTCGTTTAGCTCCCATCTGGTATAGTGCATCTAAAGATTCTACTGTTACCCATCATTTAAATGATTTTAAATATTAAAGCAACACTAATAAACAATGGGAATCGTTTATGTTTGCATTCATCTATGTTATGAAGGATACCGCTTGCACCTGGGGCTAGAGAAAGCAAAGAATACCACAATCTTTTTCCAACTTTAAGCAGAATTAGTGCTGTTCTTGATCGAAATGATTTCTTTAATCTTTATTTATTTTTTTTAAATTTCTTTATTGAATGAATACTTTGCAGATTAAATGAAGCAATTTTATTCATGGATTTAATTACAAGATATTTAAAGCGTAAGTGAGAGTTATGATTAATACATAACATTACTTAATTTTATAAATATTTAATGATTATGCATTACTTAATGCTTATATATGACTCAATGCTTATACATTAATCAATGCTTATAAAGTGCAGATTTTGTAGTTGATATATGATGATTGTGTTCGAATTTTCTAAAGCCGTGTAATGTTTTTCTCCATCTGGAAAAATATTTGCCATAAAAGTTTTATTCGATACATTTGGTTTTATTTTAAAAAAATTAACTATCAATTGTATCTCTGCCAAAATGACTGAAAATAGATAATTCAAAAGTACGATGAGGCCATTGAGTTTGGTAGCAAATTAACAAAAGTATGATTCTTTGAAAATATTTTTTTAATGTTCGTGTTTGCAGGTACTATATATAATCTTTATAAACGACTAAACTCTGTTCTAAATGTAGGTTTGCGTATTGCTATTGATATTTATGAAAATATTTATGTTATAAAATCTTGTTTGGGTTCCAAATGTGTATAGTTAGCTCATATACAATATGTCACATGAATTTCACTACCAGAATTTCTAACCCTAAACAGACTTAGAAATGAAAACTTTTTAAATATAATTTACCTCACCACTTGTGAAGAGTTAACATAAAATATACAAAGTTACTAGCCAACTGGTCCTGGCTTAAAACACAAGCTTCTCTTACAATTGCTTTAAATTTAGCAAATTAATCTTATCGTATTGCAGGCTTTAACTTTCTCCTAGACCGACAGAAATTCAAACATGTCAATTACCAAACCAAAACCTACATTTACTATGCAGTGTTCAACTCAGATAGCGTTGGAGTCGCCAGCAGAGCAAAACATTACTCTGCAAGCCATTAGATCAAAACTCTCACATACAGCTACTCGTAAGTTCTAATTTTATAGTAAATCTGCTTGCAATTTAAATATACATAAATTCTGGAATGAAAAATCTTCCTGGAGAAATCAGGCAGAAAGGAAAGATGTAAATTAAATAAAATTTAAAACATAAATGCCTGACATGGTATATAATGTAGTACTGAAATTGGAATATATTTTTGTAAAGTCACGTGTTTACTAGCAACGTTCAGTTCATAACATTCTCATTTTTTTAATTTCTTCCATGGCATAAACGTCTGCCATAACGATTTTACTCCATTGGCTTTTTTTTCCTCCTAACGTTCATGAGTTCTTAAGTTTTGTGAGTTTGAAGAGTCATCAGGTTTATATTTCGGAGCAGGTCTTTTTTTATTTCCAGAAAATGTGCAATAATCTCGTTAAGATTTGAACTCCAGACCTTACGATTGCCAGCCGGATGTCTATTCCAACCACATCACTACGACATTCGTTAACAGGGAGAAAATAAAAAAGTTTTAAACTGAGCCCTTAAAAAGCTCCGGATTCAGTATGCCCAGGAAAATATGTTTTTATTTTTTTTATTTTTAGACAACAGAAAATATTTTCGAATACATTCAACAGTTATTTTTTTCTACTTAAGCATGAAGAGTAACTTCTGGCATAAGTCTTTTGTGACTTGCACAGGAACATCGGACACTCCGGATGGATTTTCTAATAACTTTCGTGTCGAAGTGGCTAATGACACATTCATTTTCCTGTTTAAGTTTGGATATTTTGGGACTTGCAAGAGCACTTTCCTGCGCAATAGCGGAATTTTAAACAGACCGTTTAAATCGGGAGCGGGAAGATTTAACATGTGTTGTCAGACCTGTGTCCTCAAATTTCTTTATCAATTTGTTAACTATCGCTTCATTAGGCGCATTTCAAGATTACGCATACTTCTTAACACTCTGTGCAAAACACTGGCATCCTTTTATTCAGATTTTCAAATGTAAACTCGTTGCCTTTTTGCGTAGCACTTCATGTCGACTAAGCTGCATAATGAACCAACAGTGATAAAATGCCAGAAATTCCAGTTGAAATCAAACTCGACATTTTTAAATCAGAATATATACCTGTTGTAAGTATGTAAAAATATTTCCTAAAAATAAAGTATCTTTTGTACATATTAAGTCCTGCACTTTTTTGGGACAGTTTATTATTATCTCGTCACTTGCTGTGACATTTTGCATCAATCAGTTAATGCTTTTTAGAAATCTTCCTTCCTTAGCTTTTTTAAACTAATCCATCAACTATATTTTTATTCTTATCTTTGCAATAAACTTCAGTGTTTTGTTCGTGTGGGTAAAATCTTAAACATGATGCATGTTACTGACAGGTATACGTAACGTATTAGTTGGTTGGTATAATTCCCTTCGCCTAGTCTTAAGATTAGTTTGGTCTATTCCTTTCCCTTTTATTAGATTTACAGAGCCTTTGGGACTTGTAATTAAACCTTGTATTTTGTTTGATTGTATAGCAGGAAAGGTGACTGCGGAATAACTTCTTTGATAAGATAAGGAAAATGGAACTTATATATCTCAACAAAATGGAAATGGATGAACCATTTGTTTCGCTAATGCTTTTATTAGCACTCATGGCTAACTATGGCTCTTGTTGTTAATGGAAAATTCTTTAACTTATTCAGTCATGACAAGTGTTAGATGTTTTCTGTGAGTGAGATAGATGAGAATAAATTATAGGTTCTCTTTGCGTTACGAGAGATAATTGAAATAAACATTTAATTGCAAGGACTAAACAAAAATAATGCCTCGCAATATAGAAAGAAATACATTCAGTTGTTGTCCATTACATAAAGAAAATTTCTTGCAGCGTGTCTCTTAAAAGTATTACTTAGCTTTTATACAGAATGGGTATCATACTTATTCGTACTTTAATATATTTAAATGGAATATAATATTATATTTATTATATATATATATTATATGCATTTTTATATTAGTGTAAAAAGTTAGATTTGTATATCCCAAGTTAATTACCGATAAAGTTTAACATAGGAATGCATCTATTTGCACTTTGTATTTATGAGAAACCAACACATGTTATAACTAGGAATGTAATTATGATAAAATTAGCGGTTACGTTATAATGTAAAGCTCAAATGTGAGCAATTTTGTAACTCCCATATTTATAATAAAGTAATTCGTAATTATATCATTGAATTTTCGTACCCAAACTCTTTCGTATCACAACACCCTTTCCGGAATTAGAATTTAATTAATTCTTTTAGTACTAATTTATGCAACGGACAAATAATTCTTCTTCTAGTAGTAGACCTTTAAATTTTTAGAAATAAATAATAAGAACCAATTTATAAGAAGAATAAAATATTACAGCTTTATTATGAAATATGTTTCTTAGATTCTGGAAGATTGTAAAAAAGGTGACTTTATAATTGGCAAATAGAATTATCCTCACTCTCATTTTTCTCACTTCTGCAGCCTTTTGATTTTTTAAGCTGTTGCATTAATAATAATCAGCATATCAAAACATCAGTTGAAAGACTCGGTTTCAATCTGCAGTAAGAGTTAACTTGATCTTTCAAGATTTCTTCCTGAAAGGTAAATAATTTAAATAAAAATTTCTGGTTACAGTTCGAAAATTTATAATTTAAGTTTCAAAAAGTCAAAAATAAATAAACATATACATATAAAAATGGCAAAATTACAAGTACCATGCGATCAGATATTACACTCACGTTTGTGAAAATTGCAACACCAAGAAGGAATCGTCATAATTGAATGCAA